>NTPY01000858.1:66512-102495 GCA_002922825.1 Brachionus calyciflorus | reverse complement strand
TACGGCATGACGAGTCGAAGGTACTCGTGTTAAAATGAATAATGAAGATTTACAGACTTGTTCTAATGGAGCCTGTGTGGTCAAATGAATAAAAGAGCGCAGATGTTGAAGGAGATTCAGTTCATTTGATGAATTTGGATTGTTTTCAGACATTTTTATTTTAAAGAATTTTTAATTTTTAAAGAAAAAAAAATTTTCAAAAAATTACATTAGTAAATTATTTGATTTTTAAAAAATTTTATAAGTATACATTTTTTGGATTTAAGTTCTTGTTTTGTCTTCTTTTACTCTTTTAATAATTTTTATTTGAAAAAAGACTTAATTTTAAATTTAGGGCGACTGGAAGTAGTTTTGTAAATTACTCATTTTTTAAAACACACGAAACGTTTAAATACTACTTCGGAATTTTTTATAAAAAATTAGGGTTTTGAGTCATTCTACCGAGGAGAATCAAAAAAAAACTTAAAATACCTCAAAAAACTCATTTTTACCCAATTTGGTGTGGCTCGGATTTTCTTAGAAATCATCAAAAATACTTTTTTATTAAGAAAAATTCATTAGCTTTCAGAAAATATATAAATATTTATAACTAGACTCAAGAAATGAAAAAATCGCTTTTAACTATTAAGAATTTTGAAGAAGTTTAGGACCCTCTAGACAAAAAATTTCATTTTTTACCCACCCCGATAAAACCGGTTTTCCTAGGTTTTCATTTCACTTAGATTACGAATATCCTATCGAAAATAGTCAATCAGATATTGCTGTACTTTTGCATAACGCGAACTTAACATAAAAATTTTAAAAAAAAAATTTAAGTTTTAATTTAAGAATATTGGGAAAAATGGAATGTTTTTTAATTTTTATTTTATTTTTTTGGATAAAGGGATAACATTAAATAATTTTAAAAATTGTGTAGCATTGGTTTTTTAGCCATTTCTTGTTTTATAATTTCAAAAGCTTCATTTTTTCGTGGTGATTTTTTAGTAGCAAGAGCTGATTGTCTCATTTTTTCAAGTTCTTCTCTTGACAATAATGAAGATGGACTTGATTTCTCGCATTTTTTGTTAAATTGTTGTTGTCTTATTGGTGAATGTAAATTTGTATTTGCCGGTGAATTTATGCTTGATGAATTAATTGACTCATTTTGATTTGGTATTGATATTTCTAATGGTCTTTGCTGAGGTGTTTGTCTTGGTAATTCAAATTGTCTAAGTTGATTGAATACTGGTGGAGTATTGCCCAATGAAGATAATTGACTTGAATTAATGCCATACGAATACAAATCTCTCATTTGACCTTGAGTTAATTCATAATTTTTTTTCTTTTCAAATTGATCTTTGTATGATTTGAAAAATTCATCTTCTTCATAGCTCATGTTATTAGATGGTGAACTTTCATTTAAATTATTATAAGTTGGATCATTCGAATTAATAGTCTTTAAGAGACCTTCATTTACTTCTTTATTTGATTGATGTTTATTTGATGAAATATTTTGTAATTGACTAAGTGGTCGTGGACTTTGACCTAGAGAGTCTAGTGATTTCTGAACACTTTTAATTTTTCTAAAAAGATTTGCACTCAATTCAGATTTTAAATCAAAATTAGAAGTTTGTTGTCGAGTTTCTTCTTGCGTACTCATTTGACTTGTATTTCTACTTAATTTATCATCAAGTAAAGATGTTTCCGATTGAACAATATTCGAAGTACTGTGAACATCTTTTAATAAACTTACTTGAGATATACCACTTGTACTTGCAGCATCACCAACACCAACATTACCATTATTAGTTTTGCTATAAATATCAACACTCAACTCGGAAAAATGACTCTGAACTTGTTGATCTAAATTTTGTTTATTGTCAATGTTGAATAATTTTTGAATTTCTAATTTGGTCGTTGCTTTATTTTCAATATTTACTTGTTGATTCATTTGATGAAAATTTTGACTATCTGTAGTTGTGACATCATTTTGTTTAATGTTTAAACTTTGTTCTCTTGTTTTCGAATCAAATTTTAAATGACTTGTTATTGTTGAATTTGGATCTAGATCAAAATCAATTTGATTATAAATGTCAAATTCTTTATTTGCAAAGTCTTTCATTTTATCATAGCGAATACACTTTTGTTTAGCCTTGATCAAAATAATAAAAAGCTTCAAGTTTTCATTTTGTTTAAATCTCTTTTTGAGACCATTTAACAATAGAGAATTGTGAACAAACCAAACTAAATTATTCGATGAATTTGGATCTTCATAACCAAATAAAATGTCTCTACTTGTATCTGAATATGGACTTGTGAATATTGTTGAACCTTTTCTACTCAAAATATTATTTGTTAAATAATCAATTGGATGAAATTTATTCATTGAATTTTTAAGCTCTTCATTAACAGAGGCAATTTTGTTTTTAATCTTTTCAATTATTTCATCCAAAGAAATTTTATCATCAATTTGAATTGATTCATATTCAGATACTTTTTCAACCAAAATTGGATTCAATCTATTACCATCTTTGCCATAATTACCATAACAAAATAAAATAAATTTTTTCAAATTATTCTTAATGGCCTCTAGTTTTGTTTTATCACAATTTTTAAATGATGTCACTGTGTTTGTATCATCTAGAAAATACCAATTATCATCTAGATCCCATTTGAGCAAACCACGGTCGACATCATAAAAATAATTCATTATATTATTTACATCTATTAGACTTGTTTGTGTCTCTGTCATTTCTGATTTTGTTATTGAATACAATTCATTTATTGAATCCATGTCTCGATAAACAGTTACTGTTGTTTTTGGTATTGGCGTTTCTTGATGTTGTTGTTTAGTTTGTTCGTCGTAAATCTTTGTGAATAAATCTTTTTCTCTATGATACTCAAGTCTACCTTCTTGACCTTTTTGATTCACTTTTTGATCAAAATTAAACATCGCTATCTTTTCTTGATCATCTTGTTTATTTTTATCCGGCTGTATTGGTATTTGTTTTATTTCATCCTTGTACTGATTGGCTTCGTTGGGACATAATATTTCATAAGAAATGTTACCTTTGTTATTTGTAAATTTTCGAATTCTAAAATTATTTTCATCGTCTTTTATTTGATCATGTTTTGATTTTTGTTGTTGCTGCTGACTTAAAAGAGGCTTAATTTGTTGATTGTTTTTGTTTTGGTGTCTAATTTGAGTATTTGATGATTTAGCTGAATTCTGAGTTGATTTCGAATCATCTTTAAATGACCTGGACAACTCGTTTTTTTGGGTTTTTGTTGATTTTTTTAATTTTTCATTTTTATCCTTTGGTTCAACATAACTATCTGAACTTGATGATGATGATTCCTCGTCGTATCGCTCAACATTTGTTTGAATCTGTGAAGATGTTCTTATTGTATCTGTGTCATATTCAGTCTCTTTTTCATTTTTTTGTTCTTCTTCGCTTTCTTCTTCTGATTCCTCTTCTTGTGTTTCTTCTTCTTTTTCATTAAAATCTCTGGTTTTATTTGATTGTTCATATTCCCGTGGCTTATTTCTATCATGAGCCGAATGTCTAGATTGGTTCTGAATTGATGAAGAACTTGTATCGCTTTCAAAAACTGAATCTCTAGTTGAACTTGAAAATGTCTCTTGTTCAGTTTCATTTTCCTCTTCAGTCTCTTCGTCACTTTCTCTATCATAAATTGTTTCTTCGTCAGCTTCTTGGTTTGTTTTTTCTCTTTCTTTTTCTTGTTTACTTTTTGTCGATTTTTGATTTGTATCTGATTTTTTATCAATTAAACTCTCTTCACTGTACTTTGATTCATCATCATAATCATAATCTTGACTTGATGTTTCTTCCAAAGTACTTGTACCAAAACTCGACTCACTTGTTTCTGATCTTCTATTTTTTTCATCATCACTTACATTTTGACTAAAAGTCAAACCAATTGTTTTCAATGGTGAATAGTTTGGAATTTTTTTTGTTAAATTTGAAGCTGGTTGAACAATATTAAATCTAAATTTAAAATAATTTTCCTCTGTACCATTACCTATGTCATTTATCTTAAATTTATTAAAAGGTATTTTAGGAAATACACTTCTATCATGTTCATTTTGAATATTTCTTGGTTGAATTGTTGTCAACAACAATTCATTTTTTTCGAATCTCTTTTTAAGCTCATTAAATGAACTATCTTGTTTTTGTTGATTTTGTCGAGGCTGCTGCTGCTGTTGTTGTTGTTGTAGCTGATAAGGACGCTCTCTTTCTAGATCTCTATTTGAATTTAATGACGAAAGTGATGAAAATTTTTGAACAAGTTCTTTTACTTTTGATTTATTCGCTTTTGGATCATTTTTATCCATTTTATTTAAGCAAAAAAAAAATTTTAACACTAAGAATTCTTAAATTTTTTTTATTAGTTTCTAATCAAAATTTTTTTTTTGTCATTTTTAGTTCTTCTCCCATAATAAAAATATTTAGGGTCCTGGCAACTATATTTTTAACTCTTTAAAAAAAAATAATCAAGTTTATATCGGACCAGCTGTCTTTTTTAAAAAGCATGGTAAAAGTTAGAATGTTTACACTCATTATACGAGGTGTTTTTTTTTTCTATTAAAATCCTTTTTCTCATCTGTATTATTCGGAAATTTTAAAAAGTTATGTATTTTAATTTCAATTATCCTTATCTTGAGGTTACAACAAGTTGTTTTAAATGGTGGGCTTGATCAACACACATAGATATCTTTTTAAATCACTTTATGTTTAAAATGAATAAGAGCTTCATGAAAAACACTCAAACCTTTTAATATTTTTGTTTAATTCGATCCTTAAATTTTTATAATATTTTTTTTTAATCACAATCTCTTTTTGTGTGTTAAACAGATATTTTTAAGTGGAAAATAATGTTTGGAATAAGGAAAAAGTATAATTTTTTCGAGTGTATTTAAATATATTTATGTGCGTTTTACCGACAATCTCTTGTATTAAATTACCTACCGAGAGTGGATTTTTTAGCAGCCAAAAGGTTTTTTTTTCGAATGAGTTACCCGTTTTGCCCGTTAGTCTTTTTGCTTTGAGTGAGCTTTAGAGTTAGATTGTTCAAATGTTTTAAATTGTGAATCGGAAAAAAAGTTAAGAGCAATTTCATAACCATGCAATTACATAAAATTGCAAAAATACCCCACTAATAATTTTACGTTTCAAATTTGAAATATTATAATTTTTTTCTATTATTTTTATTTTTAATTTTATTTTCAAATCTTCCTTGTTTTTTCCTATTATTTCCTTTTAGATAAATTAACAGCTTGATAATAGTAACTTCGTTTTACCGAAACGTCGCGAATTGTTAATAAAGTTTTTCCAAATTATAAATTTTTCATTTTTTATTTATTTGATTAATTTTAATCGTATAATGTTGAAATTTAATTTCATACCCAATTTGGAAGGACCGTTTACCCCCATTAGGTTACTCCAATTTTTAACTTGATAGCTTTAATTTAATCAAATTATGTACAAAATTGGTCTTTTTTTTAAACTGAATTATAGTCATTCTAAGTTTTAAATTCATCAAAATAATTTTATCAGTCATTAAATTCAAGCATTTAAATCAAGGTTCTTTATGAAATTCTTCTTGGAGCATTCTGTCTTCATTTAAAATATCAATAATTTTCTCGAAGCCAGGAATAAAAATCCAAAAATAAAATTAGAAGATTGATCAATAATCAAGGATAATCTTCAACATTTTATTTTAAAAATAATCCTCAATCAAAAAAAAATTCACCTCAATAAACACTTAACAAATCCTCTTAAAATATTTAAAGACTTCAAAATTTATTTACAGACTAAAGTGCTTATTTACCAACAACATAAAATCTTTAATTGCACAATATTTTAAAATTATCTTTAAAAAATATCTTAAATCAAGCTGCAGTTTAAAATTTTTTTCTTCATAGTCTTTCAAATTCAAATTTTTTTAAAAAATTAAAAATTACAATAACTGAACATTAATTTTGGTTGCATTTTTCATATTTAGTTCTAAATTTGGTTGTGTTTTATTTTTGTTCAAAAGGATTACTACATTCTTATATAAACACTTTTAAAAAGCTATTCGATTGAAAAAAAATTCATTAAAATTTTAAAAATTAAAAAAAAAAAAAATTAAAAAATGAAACTCCTAACTTGTTTTTGTATTTTTATACTAAACTTAATCAGTTTCAAAAGTGCCAATCAATTACCTAACGAATACGGTAAGAAAAATTATTCTCTCCGAAAAAAAAAAACTTATTTATTTTATTTGGAAATGTTTTTTTTAGAATTGGGATCAACTGTCTTTGAAAATGCAATAAAAGATAATAAAAATAATTTTATAGGAATTTATGGTCATAGAATAAAATGTACTTTTGCCTATAAACCAAATCTTTTCAATGAATATGAAAAAATTATATCTGATACTAAGTTTTCCAATCAGTTAGAAAATTCTAGTCTAATATTTAAAAAAGAACATGATGATGGTGAGATAATAATGGAAGAAAAAGTCCAAAGTAAATTAACAAAAGTCATTATAAATGGCACTGCTATTGATACTTTTTCATATTATGGTTCAATTGAAATCGATTCGAATAAATTAGATTTGACTAGCAAATATTCTTGTTGTTTAGGAAAAAATTTAGAAAATGATCATGATTCTAAATGCTCAATTTTAAACTTTCAAAATGCGTCTATTGATCTTAATGCTCGTTTTTCTTGGCTAGCTGAAAAAGATTTCAAACTATTTGACTCAAAGATATCATCTTTGGAAAAATTAGTTATAATTTGTGGAATTATATTTTTGGTCTTAATAGTCCTAGCGTTTTCTTTAGCATTTTATTTAAGTCTTAGACAATATCCCAAGAAGCCAAATTTAGTTATTCCCATTAATCATCCAAGTCGAAATTTGTTCAACATTTCTCAGCCATTAAATGTTCAAAATTTACAAATGACTAATCAACAAAGCATAAAATGTGATCTTTATACTCACTTTAATTTAGTTGATGACACTGAAATGTGTAATAAAATTGAAATTGATTGTAATGAATTTCCACCAGCTTATGATGAACTAGCAAAAAAAGACTTGAAGAAATCGAACTATGATGAAGATCAAAGATTTTAGTAACTTAAAATTTTGTTTTTTCTTTTAATTTTATTTGTTATTTGTTTGAAAAGTTTTATCCGAAATTTTTGTTCTTTCCTTTTTTAATTTTTTAAGTGTGTGTTTTTTTAAATAAATGGAAATTTTAGAGTTATATCATCTAATAAAATCTTCCAATTTTAACCCCAATCAATCTAAATTATATAAAATAATTCCCTTTTTTAGAAAACTTGCCATTAGGAACGACAATAGATCAATTCTGATGAATTTATTTTGTTATCTGTCTTATTCCCTCATTTTTTGTTCAGGCACAAAATCGAAAAAATATGTTTTATCTCTTAATTTTTATGTCTGTAAATAAAAAAAAATTAAGAAAGGATAAAGAAATTTATTTTAAAAAGGAGAATCAACAAAATTTGGACTGAAGATTTACTAAAAAATTTTTTGGTCTAGTTAAGTTATGTGATCAGTCGATCACCTGTTCACCGGTTTCATGATCGCCAATCATTACCTTTTAATAAGTTATAACAATTCAAAAAGTGAGAAAGAATGAGATGAGAAATGGTAACGTGCTGTTATTATTCCATGAATTTGCATTATTTTCCTTAGATTATGAACGTAAAATATGGACTTTTGTGAGAATTTTTTTAGAATTTCCGAATTACTTTTTTGAGTCAAATCTTCTCAAAATCTTAAAAAAATTTTGATTTTTCCGAAGAAAAAATGTTTTCTTAGCTTTCAGTATCATTCTTTAAGTTATTAGTTGTGGCTTTATTATATCAAAACCATTTTTTTAGGCAAAGTAAAATTTTTGCTCATTTTTCAATTTTCATTTTTGCTCAAAAAATTTAAATACGCAATTACTTGCACGCTGAAATTTTAAAGAGCCAATCCTTTTTTAAACACATTAAAAAATATTATTTGAAAGCTTTTAATAAAAAGGATTGGCTCTTTTTAAAATTTCAGCGTGCAAGTAATTGCGTATTTAAATTTTTTGAGCAAAAATGAAAATTGAAAAATGAGCAAAAATTTTACTTTGCCTCATTCTCTTTGCATCAAAATTTTTATATTTTTTAAGATTTTGAGAAGATTCGACTCAAAAAAGTAATTCGGAAATTTGAAAAAAATCTCATATATGTCCATATTTTACGTTCATAATCTAAGGAAAATAATGCAAATTCATGGAATAATAACAGCACGTTATTACCATTTCCCATCTCATTCTGATCTAAAAGGCTCATTTTTAAATGGAAATAAGTTTTACTTCCTTTTATTCTTGTTAAATATTGAAATAGTAAAAATCACGTAGATTTTTCTGAAATTACTAGATAAATTGAAAATTTTCATCATGTTTATTTATTATAATTACGAAAAAAAAACAAACTCGAATTATAAAGTAAATTTTGCCTTAGAAATAAGAAAAATTACCTACCAAATACAGATGAAATTTTGACATTTTCTCAACCTTTGTTTTTTTTTTTCAATTTTTCGCAGTCATTTCGATGTACTCATTTTTGAGTTTAAAAAAATCACATTTAGTCAGTATGTTGATTTAGTTTAAATTATCAGAGTAAATGTAGAATTTTATCATACTTTGGCAAATAATTACGAAGCAATTTTTTTTCTAGTATTTAAAGCTTTAATTTATTTTACTAAGTAAAATAAAAAGTTTAAAATATTTTTAAAATGTCGTCTAAGCAATTTAATGCTAAATCTACTGCAATGGAAGTAATTGAAGGTCATAATTTGACTGGATATGAAATTATAGTTACTGGTGCTTCATCGGGTATTGGTGTTGAAACAGCTAGAGCTTTAGCTAAAGCTGGCGCTAGAGTAGTCCTAGCTGCAAGAGATATGAATAAATTAAAACAAGTAGCTGATGACTTGAAAAAAACAACTGGTAATAATAAAATAGAAATAGAAAAATTAGAACTTGATTCATTAGAAAGTGTAAATGAATTTGTCAAAAGATATTTAGCTAAAAATAGACCATTAAATATTTTGATTAATAATGCTGGTGTAATGGGTTGTCCATTGTCACATACTAAAGATGGTTTTGAACTTCAATTTGGTACAAATCACATAGGACATTTTGCTTTGACTCTCGGTTTAATACCTGCTCTAAAAAGGGCAGCTGAATCAAATAGTAGAAAATCAAGAGTTATAAATTTGACATCATTAGGTCATACTTTATCAGATGTTGATTTGAAAGATCCAAATTTTAAAAACCGTGCTTATGATCCATGGATATCTTATGGCCAATCGAAAACAGCTAATATTTTATTCTCTGTTGCTCTTACAAATTTATATTCTTGTCAAGGTATATTTTCTAATGCAGTTCATCCTGGTGGAATTGTAACTGATTTGCAAAGGCATATGTCTCATGAAGAAAAACTGAGACTTGGTGTTATTGATAAAGATGGTAATTATAAACCAGGTTTTAAAACAATAGAACAGGGAGCAAGTACAAGTGTATGGGCAGCTGTTGCGGTAGAACTAGAAGGTAAGGGGGGAATGTATTTAGAAAATTGTGGCTATTCTAAATTGCAAGGCAGTAATTTCGAAGCGTTTCAATCTCAAAGTGGTCATTTGAGTTATGCTATTGATGAGAAAAGAGCTTTAGAATTATGGAATTTATCTTTAGAATTGATAAAAATAAAATATAACTCTAATTTATTTTTTGATTAACTTGATCAATAATGCTTGAATTTTTATTACCCTATAGAAATCGTATCCTATTAAATTTTTTTTTCATTATTTGCTTAATTTATCAACCAAATATTTTTTTTTAAATAAAAATTATATTATCTTAGTTTAAGTATATTTTAATCGAATCGATTTTATACTAATAAACTTTAATTGTAAAAATTTCTAAGATTTTTTTACATTTTGTAAATATTACAAATTTTTTATTATTCTTTTTTGCTGAAAGAAGGGCGCTAAACCTTCGATTTTTTAGTTTAGACAAAAATATTTTAAAAAACTGAAACACACAATTTGTGTGAATTAGATTAAAGCCCCTTTGTGGTAAATTTCCCAAAAGGTCCATTTTTTTAACTTTTAAACTAAATAATTATCACAGATTTTTGATTAGAAATTGCGATTTTAAAAGACCAACATTATTTTGTGTGATCATTAATTTTATTTATTTATTTAAGTATACTTTAAGTCACATTGACAGATAAAATAAAAAAGAGATAAATATAAAAGACTTTTGCCATAAAAAAAAAGTATATACAAATTTTCATTAGTTTATAAAAAGACCATTAATGTGTTTTCGTCAGTTTTTGCTTTTGTGTTTGTCAGATTTTTGTGTGTGTTCGAATAATAAAAATAATAATGAACTAAAATATATATACAGTCGAGTCGCTTTAATCCGAATAAAAATAGCCCTTAAAATCAGAAGTTCGCATTAAAAATTCCGGATTATCAAAAAATCGAAATTGTAACTAATTTATCAATGAGTTTCGATTTAGTAAAAAAAAAGTTTAAAAAAATGACTAAAAGTGAATTTTGTTGAGTTAAAAGCAAAAAAAAACGATAAAACTTGATTAGATCAACCTGATTTCTTGCAATCAGTTAACCGTGATTTAAACTTTTTAATTTAGTAATCTTATTATTTATCATTGTCTTTTTATTTACTTGCTTTTGATTAATTTTTTTTGCAAAACATTTTCTGTATTTACAAAATATCTCTTTTAATTTCAATTGTTTATTTAGTTTAACTTTTAACCTTTTTCAATTATTCATATTATTTTTAAAATTTTTATTATACTTAACGACATATCATTGCATATAATTGTACGGATAAAAGAGAAGAAAAAGCATTGAAAACTTTAAAAAGTTGTTAAAAATTGACCAAAATTAATTCGATTTAACAAAATAAACCGAATATAAAAATTAGGATTAAAGAGTAATAAAATGTTTAAGTGTTTTTTAAAAAAGCCACGAGCCTGAAAGTTTTATTCGAATTATCGAATATTTCGGATTAAGATGTATTCGGATTAAAACGAGTCGACTGTACCTTATATCTAATCGAATCTTGTTTAAAAAAAAATCGAATTAATAAATGCACATACTAAATACTCCTGTTTTTGTCCAAAAAATCAGTTTCAAAATCAGAAAAAAAAATTTAAAAACCTTTGACACAAAATTTACTAAAACTTGATGCTTCAATTTTTAAAAATAAACAACTGTTTGAAATTCACATCTGGATAGTTCTAATTGTAACATCTACTGGATGGTTAGTGCTTGTTTCTAATTCAAAAATATTACAGTACTGATTTGTCACTGTGTTTTCACCAGATTTCTCGTGAATTCCCCGGAATTTCGGTGAATTCACGAGAATTTTGGGAAATTTACCGGAATTCTTCGAAAAAAAAAATCGTGAATTTACTAGATTTCCAGTGAATTCGCCGGAATTCCCTGAAATTCCAGTAAATTTCCCGGAATTCGAAAAGGCCAAAAAAAAAATTCGTTTTTTACTGTTTTACCCTCCATATTAGTTGAAAAAAAATTTTCTATGAAATAAATATTATGGAAAAAAATCGCTAAATTTTCGGAGAATATATTTCGATAATATCTATTTCAAAGAAAATTTTTTTTCAACTTCAATGGAGGGTAAAACAGTAAAAAACGAATTTTTTTTTTGGCCTTTTCGAATTCCGGGAAATTTACTGAAATTTCATTATAATAGGACAAAAAAAAAACATATTTCGGTTAATATTACATCTAATAAAACCTAAAATCTACCTTATATTACATGTAATTATGAACGCGACTTTACGGTATCACTAATGGTAAGTATAAATACTTTCTTTAAAGACTTTCAAATAAAAGGTTGCTGGTTTCATTATTGACAGGCTTTTTAAAAAAAAATTTATTTAATTTTGAACTTAAAACAAAATACACGATTGGGATTTTCGATTTTGGGTTAGGAGTTTTTTGATATTACCACTAATCCCTATTGATAATTTGAAAGTTGCGCTAAAAATAATAATAAAATCTATCCCTTCGAATGATGATTGATTCTTTGGAAGAACAAGAAGAAATTATTGAAAATCAAGAATTTATCAATCGAAAATGGTTTATGTATGACAGTAAAAATAAGCGTGAAAACTCATCTGCTATAAAACCAATATTAAAACTATTATATCCAGAAGATTTGACGCATGTAGTTAGTATGGTCGAAGTAATACCTCAAAAAAGTAAAAATGATTGTGAACCAAAAAAGTTCGGATAAATGAGGTCTGGATTAACGCGACGTGACTGTAATGGTCTTTATAGTGGCAGTTTTATTTTTCAAATTTTCGTTAGTTTACCCATTCAGCTCAAACACAGATCCAATAATTTTTTATCCAGTCCATTTTGGTAACCGAATTCTATACCTCCATTTTACATGTGACGAACAACGCCTTTATTATTACAATCCATGGAGATTGGGTGATGTTGTTAACAACTTTAGTGGATTAGGTTTGAATGGATATTACGAAAAAGGCGAGTCTAAATAAGATCTTCTAACCAATATTAATATTTTTGTATTAGAAACAAGCACTAGTTTGAAACACTTAATCGATAACTGGCATATTCAGACCAATAACTGGTTAAGGAGAGTATTATTTGAACGCCTTCCTAAAAGAAAAAAATTAGGTGTTTTATTTTATTCCTTGTGGCATGGTTTCTACGCAGGATATTATTTTTCTTTTGTTTATTCAAATCTTTTTATCTAAATGGGAAGAGGAGTAATCACATAATCAAAAGAAATTTTTGAAGCTCAAAAAACCTAACTTTTTTTTGTCAATATCCGTAGAAATCTAAGATCTAAATTTGTTCAAAATAAATTTGTAAAGTTAATTTATTCAATAATTGGATGGATGGATGGTCACCAAGCTCATATGATGTGCCCATTTTTTTTTTATTAAAATTTGAATCTTAAATCAAATTTTTAAATTTTTTTTTTTATTAGGTCTTAATCCTAAACTAATTTTGTACTTGAATATTTTTAGTTCATTCTATTGGATTGGTCACATAATGATTGGTTTTTTAATGATTATAGTACCTAAGCAAAGTCTCAAATCTAAATCGTCTTAAAAGCTTTTGATTATTTTTAGCAAATTTTTTCTTACTTAAGTCTATTTTTATATTCTATTTAAAATAAAATAAAAAAATTTTTGAATCTTGTTTTTTTATTTTCCTTTAAAAAATGACTTATCGAGGCTCTCAGCTTTTTTCGCAATTTGCTACTGACTATTCCATTCCACTCGATCAAGTAATCAATTAACTTATCATCCACAATTATTATTATTAATTCTTTTATTTTAAAGCTGAATTTTGTGATTGGTCAAGTGATCGCTTTTGTTTGTGGTCTTTTATTCAGAAAATTTTTAAAACCATGCCCTGAAAATACTTTCTTAAGGCATTTTTGGTCTTTTTTTATTGGTCTTTTAATAAGTTTTTTCTGTTATGGACCTCAAATTATTCATCTAATTATCGAATCAGTCCTTTCTTACATTGCTCTAATAACCCTACCCAGAAAATATGTCAATTTGTAAGCTTATCTCTAAATTTGTGTTAATATTTTTCTTTTAATTTTTTTTTAAGAGTTTTGTTCGTTTGTCTCATGGTACACTTAAATCTTTTGCACTTGTATCAAATGGTTTATTTTTACGGAATCTATCAAATCGAAATAACAGGGTATAGATCTTTATTTTTAAATTTGAATAATAACTATTAACCTTTTTTAAATTTAGAGCATTGATGATTTTTACGCAAAAACTTAGTAGCTTAGCTTTTTTTTATCATGACGGAATGAAAAAAAATGAAGATTTAAGCGAAACACAAAGAAAAAATTCCCTTAAATCTTTGCCTAATATAGTTGAATTTTTTGGCTATGTTTACTGTTTCCAGTTGGTCTTAATAGGGCCGCTTATTTTTTTTAATGATTATAAGGATTTTATCACCGGCGATAGCATTTTAAAAAGCCAAGTAAGTTTTTTATAGAATTAGAAATTCAAAAGTACCTTAATCATTCGACTGTTTGACTTTTTTGAAAAATTCTCTGCTAGGTATCAAATTGTAACCGCTTGAAATTTATTTATACTAATTGGGTATCCCCTCAACCTACTTTTTGAACTTTTGATTTTTTGCAAACAAAATGCATGTAAAAGGTCCATTTATATCAAAAAGTCCCAAGAAGACCTCAAGCGGAACCTATTTTAAATTTATTTGTATTGCAAAAAGGCAAAAAGTTCAAAAAGTAGGGAGTCCATCTAGGGAAAAAAATGTTCAATCACTAGTTTATTTTTGCTTTCTTTTTGACCTCCAACTGAGATTTACGTCCCCCATTGACGATATCTATAAATTTCTAGAGCTTGAAAAAAATTAATTAAAAAAAAAACGTATCGAAAGGACAAAGATTAAAATATAGCAGTTGAAGTAGTTTTCGATGCACCATAATGGAGAGTAAAAAAACGATAAAAAGCGATTGACTTTTTATGTAAGATTCTTGCATAAAAATTCAACGACTGCTTCACAGCACGCTAGATAAATTGCGTATCGCATTTGAAAAATATCTCAATATAAAAATTACATAAAAAAAAATACCAGAGTTGTTTTCAAGTCTCGAAAAATAAGTCTATACAAGCCTTTTAAGGTTCCAAGTTCATTTTAACTAAAAATCAAATTTTTTATGTTTTAAAAAGAATTTTTTTGACAAAAATTTCAAAAAATATGAACTTGAAGCCTTAAAGACTTGGAGAGACTTGTAAACAACTCTGTTAATAACTTATAGTTTGTTAATCAAATCCGGTTTGCATGTCACCAGGTCGAATCTTTCTTAGGGTTAGTGAGCTTGATTCCTCCAAAATTTGCTTTGTAAATGGATTTTTAATTAATCTGATATAAAAATTAGCTTTGGTAACCATAATAAAGTTGGTTGGATATTTAATGCAAGCTGTAAGGATGAAGATCTGCATTGGGATTTTTAAGATTTTTTAAAGATGTTTCCATCAATACGTTTAATTAGATTTAACTTCGTTTTTTGTAGGTAGACATTTTCGATTCCATAAAATAAGATAGCTCGAATATAAATTTTAAAAAGCTGTCCTTTCATGAAAGGACATAGATGGTCAGTATTTATTCCAAGAAAATTTAATTTTGCTAGGGATGCAATGCTTTCTGTTTTGACTTAGTCAAATGTTCTTCATTATATTCCTCACTATCTATCTTGAATGTGCGAGGTTGCATATCTTTTGATGTCATTTTAATCCTCATTGTTGAAGACTATAAAGATAGTTTTTGACGGGTTATATTTGATGTCATATTCGTAACCAAATTTCGCAATTATCTTAAGCTGGATTTGAAGTCCTTTTTTTGTGGTGTTTAAAATTAAGAAAATTAAGTTGTTTAAGATATCTGAATATTCACCATTGTTCGAGAAATCAGACACGCCATCAACATCTTAGTTTTTTTCTTTTGAAATTAAGAGCCGAATTGAATTCAAGCAAACTAATTCTATTGAAAAAATTTTCTAATCAAAAAAGAACCTTTGAGGATAAAAATTTAAAATTACCTTTATACTTCTATGATTATTTATAAAGCAAAATCTTAAAATTAATGATAAAGAGAATGGTAAATTGAATGGGACATATTATAAAATACAACCACAACAAGGCCATGTTAAACAGCCAAACAATAAAGTAATATATTCATTTAATTAAATTAATTGTATTTTATTTGTAATCTCCACTTCAAAATAAAGAAAGTATTGATCAAAAAATTCTTAGGACTATTAATATTAATTTATTTGTACTTTAATTTTACGCTGGTTTATCATCCAACAAGAAATTTAGGTTATTTTTTAGTATTTTATGGATCTCTAATTTTTGAATAAGCATTTTATTTTTTTTAAATTTTTAGAAAATAAAATGCTTTCTGCGCCATTTTGGTACAGATTTATTTATATGAACATTTCAGCTTTGTGTCAGCGTTCTAAATATTATTTAGCGTGGCAGATAGCTGATTTGGTTTGTAATGCAAGTGGTTTAGGTTTTAATGGATATGATGAAAATGGTAAGGCTAAATGGAATTTGTGCACAAACGTTAATATAATTCAATTAGAAGTAATAAGACAGAAAACTAATTAATTTGTTCTATTTTAAAAATTCAATTATCTTAAAGACAAGTACAAGCATAAAGCATTTTATAGACAATTGGAATATATCTACCCAGAGATGGATAAGAGCTGTTGCTTATGAAAGACTGCCTAAGGGGAGAACCTTAGCCGCTTTTGTACTTAGTGCCATGTGGCATGGTTTTTATCCTGGATATTACTGTACTTTTGTTTCAGGAGCAATTTTTGTTTATGCTGGTAGAGTTGTAAGTCATTTTTAAATTTCTTTAAATTAATTTTTATGAGAAATATTGTAACCTTTTTAACCTTTTCTAATTAAATTTTTTTCGGTTTCTATTGTTAAACAATTTCTTTTAGCATCAAAAAAATATTACCCCAAGACTTAATGAATTTTTGCTTATTAATTTTCAAAATCACTTTTATTAATCTAAATACTCTGTTAGAAATAGATTTGACTAAAAAAACTTTTTTATTTTAGATAAGACAATATGTTCGCCCAATATTTCAAATAAATGACTATACTAAATCATTATATGCACTTATTACTTGGATCGGTACGATAGCATCCATCAACTACATGGCTTTACCTTTCGTTTTGCTTGGACTGAAACACTCGCTTCAATTTTACAGGTGAGTATATATTTCAAAATTTAACTTCGTTAGCTTACTATTTTTACCTCAAGTGTATGGTATTGGAGCGTTCATTTAATCGCAATAGCTTGCATAATTATTTTTCCCTACAAGAAAAGATCCAATGGAATTCAAACAAGAAGAAAATGATTGTAAATTATGTCATAAAATTTTTAATAAATAATAAATTCTTTTTCTGTAAATAATAAAGTTATTTTTTTGATTAATTTTTTTTTTAACTAGATGCTAAATTGGCAAATATTTAAGCTTTATTTATAAAGAATGAAGCTTTTATCAATATAAAAATATTTTCTTTTTTTTTCGTATTTTGCTTAGCATGCAACTTAAAATTTAAAAAAAAATTAAAAATTAAAAAAATTTTTTTTAAATAAAAATCTATAATTTTTAATTCAGCATGACTTTAAGGAAAACTTAAGTGATAGCTCATTCATGATAGCCGCCGTAGATGACTTATCATCAAATGGCTGAGGTAAATTTATCTCTAGGTTCATCTTTAAATACTAGTGATACATTTATAAACGATTTGAATTCTAAATCTTCTACATGTTCATCCATAATGGAAAAAGACGATTTAACATTGAAACTAGACAAAATAAATTAAATAAAAATTCCTAATTTGAATCAATCGAGGATTAAATATTTCTACGAATCGACTAATTCGAATACTGGAAGTGGTCAAATGACACCGAATAATCCAGTCAATGATTTAGTTTTGAATAATTCTAAATTCTAAGTTTACCATGCTTAGAAATCATGTCTCTAATTTCACGTCATTATTTTGACTTGATTAAAAAAGACCTATTTTTTGATGAAATAACAAAAATAATTTTGGAAAATTTAGAGAAAATTTCGACGAATTTGGATACTCAAATTTCCAATGAAAAAATTTTAAAAACTATTAAATTTATTGAAGAATTTGCTAGATGTTTAGCCACTAGCGATCTACGTCAAATGAATTCAATAGATCTAAATGATTGTTGTAAACTATGGTCTAGTTTATTGAATTCTAAATTTTCAAGTGAAAACCGCTTGGTCAATGTCTAATCTTAGTGAGGTTTTGATTGAAAATGTCGAAAGAGTGGGGGGAGTATTCACTGAAGAGTTTAATTTTAAAATTTTTTTTAACTAAATGCTAAATTGGCAAATATTTAAGCTTTTTTTAAAAATAATGAAACTTTTCTCAATAGTTTAGCATAAAATAATATTCATCGTTTAAAACCAAAAATATTTGCAGCGTGTTCAAAAATTCTTTATTATTTTTCTTATTTTGCTTAACATGCGACTTTAAATTAAAAAAAAAAATCAAAAATTACAAAAATTTTTTTTAGATAAAAATCTAAAATTTTTAATTCAGCATGGCTTTAAGGTAAACTTAAGTGATATAATCCAATTTTTTAATTTAATTTTTTTTTTTTTTTGTAGAGAAGGTCTCATTTTTGGCTCTGGTAACCCATTACTAGATATCTCATGCAAAGTTGAGCTAGAGTTTTTAGAAAAGTACAATCTGAAATCTAATTCTGCCATCTTGGGTGATGATTCTCATCTTCAAATGTAATTTTTCATCTAATTTTAATTTATTAACTTTTATTTCAAACTTTTTTTTTTAGTTATGAGGATATTAAAAAAAATCATAATTCAGAAATCGAATACATTCCAGGCGGTTCATGTCAAAATTCACTTAGAACTGCATCAGTAAGTTCAAAATTAAATAGAAACTAAATTTTATTTAAAATTTGTTTTCTTAGTGGATTCTTAAATATCCAAATGCGGCTACCTTTGTCGGTTGCATAGGTCGTGATCATAATGCAGACATTATGAAGGAAAAAGCAAAAGAAGTTGGTCTATATACCGCTTATCAAGTTACTGATAAAGCTTCAACAGGAACATGTGCAGTTTTGATTACTGGTAATGATAGATCAATGGTTGCACATTTGGCCGCAGCTAATTTGTTCACTTCTGATCACATGGATAAACCAGAAATATGGTCTCTGGTTGAAAAAGCCAAAATTATTTACACAACTGGTTTCTTTTTTACTGTTTCACCAGACTCAATTATGAAATTAGCTAGATTTGCCTTAGAAAATGACAGACCTTTTAGTATAAATTTGTCTGCTCCATTTATAAGTATGTTTTATGGTGATAAATTAAAAGAAGCTTTACCTTATGTTGATATAATCTTTGGAAATGATGATGTAAATTTTTTTGAATGTAAATTTTTATTTTTTTAAATTTATTTTTCTCCTTTTCTGCAGGAAGCTATGACATTTTCAAAGAGTATTTTAGGTAAGGAGAGTACGAATATAGAGGAAATAGCAAAAGAAATTTCAAATTTACCGAAGCTTAATGATAAAAAACGAGTTGTTATTATTACACAAGCTGATAAACCAGTTATCTATGTGGTTGGTGATAAAGTTATGCAAATTCCAGTGCCACCAATCGAGCCTGAAAAAATAATTGATACAAATGGTGCTGGTGATGCTTTTGTTGGCGGATTTCTTGCACAATTTGTTCAAGATAAGGATATTGAAAAATGTATTGACTGTGGTGTTTGGGCATCTGGTTTAATCATTCAAAGATCTGGTAATAATAAAAATTTTAACTTAAGAAAATCGTCAATTATTTTCATTTTATTTTATTTTTAGGCTGCACTTTTCCAAATGAAATGACATACCAATAAAAAAGATAATATGATTTGGTTTTGTAATTTTAGTCTTTAGTTTTTAATTAGCTAAAATAAAAATTTAAAAAAAAATATTTCATTTTTAAAATATTAAATAAAAACCGAATATTTGTTTTAAGGTTGTTATAGAGTCAAATATACCGCATATAATTGACCATATAGCAGATGCCCACTATTTGCATATTATAACCCATAAGAAAAATAAAGAACCAAAATTTCATAATCTCACAAGCCTCTTTAACGATCAAAAATCAGAAAAATTTCGTTTTATAAAAGACCACACCTAACTCAATCAAGTAGGTCACAAAAAAATTAATTTTATTTTTCTTGAAATTTTCTTAGTAGATCGATTTTTAATGTTACCGAGATCATAATTTGAACTCGCTTTTTTAGCGAAACCAATTTTGATTATGAGGGTCAACCTAAGTGATTGCAAAAAAACTGGGACCTTGCTCTGTACGGAGTTGTAACCCCCTTAAGTTAGGGGATCCTATGTCATGCTCCCCATAAATAACATTTTGAACTAATTTTTTTTTGCGAATTAGTGTTCAGAGAATCAAGTCTATTTAAGATATATGTTGAATATTTTCAACAGTAAAATACTCAATTTTTAGAAATCACTGTATTTATGACTTTAAAATGCTAAAGGCTCCTTAAGGAATCAAAATATATTTAAAATTCCTTTTGAATTCCTAATATTTAAATTAAAAAATTTAGGCAGCGATTTTCTGATAGAAAAAAGCTTGAAATATTCAAAAAATTTGATTAAATATTAAAATTACAGTAAATATTTGAAAAATTGCCCTTTTAATTTTTTAATTTAATTAGTTTTTGTCTAAAAAAGCCAGTTCAAATTATGATCTCGACAACCTTAGTCATTTTAAATTAAACTCAATCAAATGAATAATCATTAAAAAGGGGTTATAAATACATAATAGTAGTAGTTGTAGTATAAAGTCCTGCAACTTGGAAAATTTTCCCAAGCAGAGCTCTATTAAGCTGTAGTAGTTGTTTGTTTCGACAGCCTTTCATCAAGCTTTGCTATAAAGCAGTTGACATTTTATGCTTCAATCAATTCATTTGGTAGCTGATTCCATTGGTTCACTATTCTATTAGTTAAAAAACAAAACATTGACGAGCAGATTTTGAAAAGTTCACGAACAAAAGTTTTGTCCTCTAAAATTATATTTTTATGTGAGCCACTACAGTTCAGATTGTAATTAATACCTTTTTTTAAATTAATGAACTCTAAACCATTTATAATCTTGTAAATCTGAATGATATCGCAACCAAATTCGTCAAATCATTCTTGATAAACGCTCATTATACTCTAAATTACGTAGCTCGGGTGCTAATTTTGTTGCTCTGCGCTGTACCTTCTCCAATTCCTTGATATCTTTTTCTAGAAACGCACTCCAAAAGCTAATTGCATACTCAAAAATATCAATTTCTTGATAAAGTAAATTTGGAGCAGAAAAAAAAACTTTACTTTTTTAAAAAAATTTCCTTTTATTCTAGAGTTTTTAAAGTAAATTTTTAGAGTTGATAATCAAAAAATGGTAAAAAAAAAACGATTTGAAAAATTATGAATTTTATTAAACTAAATAATATCCTTTTTCAAAAAGACTAAGGCACCTTACTACGGAAAATATAGTTATTTAATTTCCCTTAACCTGAAAAAGAAATACGTTTTCGATTTATCGATAGTCGAAATTTTTAAAATACCGAAAATGTTCCTTAAGCTTAAACTTAGAGTCTTAAGAGAAAAAAAAATAACAGTTGCCAAGACCCTTAAAATAATATTATGGGAGAAAAATTAAAATGACTAACAAAAAAAAATATTTCTTAGAATTTTTGATTAGAAACTTATAAAAAAAATTTAAGAATTCTTAGTGTTAAAATTTTTTTTTTGCTTAAATAAAATGGATAAAAATGATCCAAAAGCGAATAAATCAAAAGTAAAAGAACTTGTTCAAAAATTTTCATCACTTTCGTCATTAAATTCAAATAGAGATCTAGAAAGAGAGCGTCCTTATCAGCTACAACAACAACAACAGCAGCAGCAGCCTCGACAAAATCAACAAAAACAAGATAGTTCATTTAATGAGCTTAAAAAGAGATTCGAAAAAAATGAATTGTTGTTGACAACAATTCAACCAAGAAATATTCAAAATGAACATGATAGAAGTGTATTTCCTAAAATACCATTTAATAAATTTAAAATAAATGACATAGGTAATGGAACAGAGGAAAATTATTTTAAATTTAGATTTAATATTGTTCAACCAGCTTCAAATTTAACAAAAAAAATTCCAAACTATTCACCATTGAAAACAATTGGTTTGACTTTTAGTCAAAATGTAAGTAATGATGAAAAAAATAGAAGATCAGAAACAAGTGAGTCGAGTTTTGGTACAAGTACTTTGGAAGAAACATCAAGTCAAGATTATAATTATGAAGATGAATCAAAGTACAGTGAAGAGAGTTTAATTGATAAAAAATCAGATAAAAATCAAAAATGTACAAAGAATAAACAAGAAGCTGACGAAGAAACAATTTATGATAGAGAAAGTGACGAAGAGACTGAAGAGGAAAATGAAACTGAACAAGAGACATTTTCAAGTTCAACGAGAGATTCAGTATTTGAAAGAGATGATAGAGACAAAAGTCCATCATCAGTACGTAGACAATCTAGGCATTCATTTCACGATAGAAAAAAGCCATGGGAATATGAAAGCCCTAACGACATAGGAAATTTGTATGGATTAGATTATGATCCTGATTTGTCAGATAGTCAAAGAGAAATAGAAGCTTATTCAAAGATGACCCGAAAATCACAAATGGAGCACATGATAAAGGATAAAAGAGATAAAAAGGAAGAGAAAATTACCGATGATTATCAAAAAAATATGAAAAACGAATCCAAAAAAGAAAGTAAAAAAGAAGAAAAGGAAGAAAAAAAAGAGACTGAATATGACACAGATACAATAAGAACATCTTCACAGATTCAAACAAATGTTGAGCGATACGACGAGGAATCATCATCATCAAGTTCAGATAGTTATGTTGAACCAAAGGATAAAAATGAAAAATTAAAAAAATCAACAAAAACCCCAAAAAACGAGATGTCCAGTTCATTTAAAGACAACTCAAAATTAACTCAGAATTCAGCTAAATCATCAAATACTCAAGTTGGACACCAAAACAAAAACAATCAACAAATTAAGCCTCTTTTAAGTCAGCAGCAACAACAAAAATCAAAACATGATCAAATAAAAGACGGCGAAAATAATTTTAGAATTCGAAAATTTACAAATAACAAAGGTAACATTTCTTATGAAATATTATGTCCCAATGAAGCCAATCATTACAAGGATGAAATAAAACAAACGCCAATACAGCCGGATAAAAATAAACAAAATGATCAAGAAAAGATAGCGATGTTTAATTTTGATCAAAAAGTGAATCAAAAAGGTCAAGAAGGTAGACTTGAGTATCATAGAGAAAAAGATTTATTCACAAAGATTTACGATGAACAAACTAAACAACATCAAGAAACGCCAATACCAAAAACAACAGTAACTGTTTATCGAGACATGGATTCAATAAATGAATTGTATTCAATGACAAAATCAGAAATGACAGAGACACAAACAGATCTAATAGACGTAAATAAAATAATGAATTATTTTTATGATGTCGATCGTGGTTTGCTTAAATGGGATCTAGATGATAATTGGTATTTTCTAGATGATACAAACACAGTGACATCATTTAAAAATTGTGATAAAACAAAACTAGAGGCCATTAAGAATAATTTGAAAAAATTTATTTTATTTTGTTATGGTAATTATGGCAAAGATGGTAATAGATTGAATCCAATTTTGGTTGAAAAAGTATCTGAATATGAATCGATTCAAATTGATGATAAAATTTCTTTGGATGAAATAATTGAAAAGATTAAAAACAAAATTGCCTTTGTTAATGAAGAGCTTAGAAATTCAATGAATAAATTTCATCCAATTGATTATTTGACAAATAATATTTTGAGTAGAAAAGGTTCAACAATATTCACAAGTCCATATTCAGATACAAGTAGAGACATTTTATTTGGTTATGAGGATCCAAATTCATCGAATAATTTAATTTGGTTTGTTCACAATTCTCTATTGTTAAATGGTCTCAAAAAGAGATTTAAACAAAACGAAAACTTGAAGCTATTTATTATTTTGATCAAGGCTAAACAAAAGTGTATTCGCTATGATAAAATGAAAGACTTTGCAAATAAAGAATTTGACATTTATAATCAAATTGATTTTGATTTAGATCCAAATTCAACAATAACAAGTCATTTAAAATTTGATTCGAAAACAAGAGAACAAAGTTTAAACATTAAACAAAATGATGTCACAACTACAGATAGTCAAAATTTTCATCAAATGAATCAACAAGGAAAAATTGAAAATAAAGCAACGACCAAATTAGAAATTCAAAAATTATTCAACACTGACAATAAACAAAATTTAGATCAACAAGTTCAGAGTCATTTTTCCGAGTTGAGTGTTGATATTTATAGCAAAACTAATAATGGTAATGTTGTTGTTGGTGATGCTGCAAGTACAAGTGGTATATCTCAAGTAAGTTTATTAAAAGATGTTCACAGTACTTCGAATATTGTTCAATCCGAAACATCTTTACTTGATGATAAATTAAGTAGAAATCCAAGTCAGATGAGTACGCAAGAAGAAATTCGACAACAAACTTCTAATTTTGATTTAAAATCTGAATTGAGTGCAAATCTTTTTAGAAAAATTAAAAGTGTTCAGAAATCACTCGACTCTCTAGGTCAAAGTCCACGTCCACTTAGTCAATTACAAAATATTTCATCAAATAAACATCAATCAAATAAAGAAGTAAATGAAGGTCTCTTAAAGACTATTGATTCGAATGATCCAACTTATAATAATTTAAATGAAAGTTCACCTTCGAATAACATGAGCTATGAAGAAGATGAATTTTTCAAATCATACAAAGATCAATTTGAAAAGAAAAAAAATTATGAATTATCTCAAGGTCAAATGAGAGATTTGTATTCATATGGTATTAATTCAAGTCAATTATCTTCATTAGGCAATACTCCACCAGTATTCAATCAACTTAGACAATTTGAATTACCAAGACAAACACCTCAGCAAAGACCATTAGAAATATCAATACCAAATCAAAATGAGTCAATTAATTCATCAAGCATCAATTCACCGGCAAATACAAATTTACATTCACCAATAAGACAACAACAATTTGACAAAAAATGCGAGAAATCAAGTCCATCTTCATTATTGTCAAGAGAAGAACTTGAAAAAATGAGACGATCAGCTCTTGCTACTAAAAAATCACCACGAAAAAATGAAGCTTTTGAAATTATAAAACAAGAAATGGCTAAAAAACCAATGCTACACAATTTTTAAAATTATTTAATGTTATCCTTTTATTCGAAAAAAAATTAAAAAATAAAATTAAATTAAAAAAAAAATTTTTAAACTTATAATTAACTTTTTGCATATCAGTTATCCGCTCAAGCTTTTCTAGTGTTTTTATTTTTATTATTTTTCTAAATTTTTTCAAACATCATTTTTTTTTATAACCCATCCGATGCCTAGTCTTATCTACCTTAAATCATGCTTTTTCTTTGTTTTCAACGTTGTAAGAACGCACTTAAAATGTTGAAAAATAAAATCAATTTAAAATAGTGAAATATTTTTCGAAACAAACGTTGAAAAATTTTTTTTTAAAAAACCTTTAGAAAGAGCCTTTTTTGAACGTTCTTCTTTTCTTAAATTTCAGAATACAGGAATGAACCGAGGGTGCTACACATACGGTTTGGCGAAGTATGTCGTTTTTTAAATGTAAAATGTAACAAATCATTGATTTTTCTTAATTTTTAGTGGTTTTTGAGACCTTATTACTCGTCAATTCTATGATTCAAGACACGAACCTATTAGCTTTGCAGAGTAAGTTTTGTTCTTTAAAAATAGGTGAGGTAAGAATCAGTAAATTTTGAAATTTCTCCGAAATATCGATTTTTATTTAATTTCAAAGTAAAAATTCTCAAATTTTAAAAAATAATTTGTAGAAAAGAAACTAATTGGCTAAATAACAAACCCTCACATATACCTAGAGAGATTTATGAGAGAAAGATACTTACAGTGGTTCTTATATAACTGTAACGTCAACCGTAACTTTTGACAGTAACCGTAACAATATCTCAAACAATTTAAAATTGAAAATTAAGTTTAATTAACACAGGTTACAGTTACGATCAAAAGTTGCGGCTGACGGTTGACGTTACATTTATATTAGAACCGCTGTATTTAAAGCAAGTAAGATTTATGTAATGGTACTCCTTACAAAATTTTAATAAATTGATTAGTTTTAATTTCAAAAAAATTCATTAGAAAAAAATATTCGTTTAAGCAAACTTTACAAATTTGATTATGTAATAGAAAAAGAAAATTTCAATTATTAGTTAAAAAAAAGGGGAAAAAAAGAGGTAAATTGTAAAATATGACGATGTATGACAACGCAAAACGTTTTTCGAATTTTAAACAATTGCTAAGGAAACTAAAGTTTTCTACCAAATATTATTATAATATAATAATAACTAAAAAGTCTTCGTTCTTAATATTAAATCAAAATAAAAATATAAAATATTGCTTATTGCAAATACTTTACGAACAATTTTGCATTTCGGGTTCTCCTTCTTCTTTAATTTTTAAATTTTTTTTAAGTTTTCAAACATATATGTAAAGCTTAAAAAAGTTTGTTTTTGTCATCAAAACATTTGCTAAATAGTCCTTATCAATTTTTTTTTTTATCATATAATTACAGTCAAGACTTTAAATGAATATAATTTTTTTCAAGTTTGTTTTTTAAAATTCTTCTTTTCCAAGAATTTTAGTCGAAACGCTTCAAAATAGTCTTTATTATTTGAATAAACAAAAAAGAAAAGAAACGGAGAAGATAAAGATTACTATGGAAATTTTAAAGTCTCATAAAATTGTTTAGCAACAGTGTATCTTACTCAAGTCGAATGACAACTTTTTTATTTTGGCTTTGATGATTACGAAATAACTGTTTAAAAATGCCTAAACTCAATTGCTGTATTTCTCTGTACAAACTAATGTTTGACCCTTCAATAAAAAATGGAAAGAACCTTAAGGCTAAAAAAAGAAATAATTCGTAAAACTTAAATTTTGGGTTAATTCTATATAGACATCTTCCCATTGATAGCATGTTATCAGATTTTTATTTCTCAAATCTGAACTTTTTTCTATATAGTGTAGCAAATCATTAACTATGGTAATAGAACTATAATTTTTTAGGTTCTTTGAATTTTCAACTCAAACGATATACATATATATAGATTCATAGTCTAATGAAAAAGGTATAGAAATTTGATAATCGAAATGAAATTTTGTTTCTTTTATTTGAGCTCTTTAGATTTTTTAAATAGGACCATGAGGTAGTTTGTGAAATCAAGAATTTACAAGCTATCTAAATTAATTTTTTTTATTTTATATAATCAAGCGACTTAAATTTTTCTTTGTCTTTATCAAAAGATATGTTAAAAAAAGCTTACTTTATTTTTTTTCCCAAAGCCTATTTTTTCTCGTCTGATTTTTACTTTGTGTCAAATAAAGTCTTTTGAACTTTTCAATCGTTTCCAGTATTTTGCTAATCTTGTATGAAATGTCAGAAATTGAAGTTTGAATCATCAATCATTTTACAAATTCAATCATTTTAAAAAAGCTTTAATTTAAAATTTTTATTTTTTTTCAATTACGTGTTTAATGAGTTAGGTTAATTTGAAAATGTAGAGGGTGTAGAATGGTACATATATTTTGACGCTAAATAAATCAAAAATGTTCTTTTTGTTTTTAGGAATGAAAAAGGGCTGCCAATTAAATTTTAAATTTGCTTCTTTTATTTTTAGATTTAAAAAAAGCCTAAATGTTCAGTAGTCGAAAACCGGTTATAAAAAGTGATGATGACAGTGATCTAGACTCACGATATCGTTCACATTTTTCTAAAGAAACTAATAGATCTTACAATTATCCACCATCATCGGCTAGAAATTCATTAGGTCGTGATTTACGCGATATTAGAGAAACAAGAGATTCAAGAGATGTTAGAGAAAGAGATTTTAGAGATACAAGAGACATTAGAGATAGAGATTTAAGAGAAAGGGATACTGACAGATATGAAACAAGCATTAGTAGTAAGTACGGCGGCTATAGGCCGAGTACAGCTAATCGTTTTGCTAGTGATAGCGATGATGAAAAGCCAGCTAGTAGATACGGTACTACAACAAGACGAACTATGCGTAAAAGTAGCGAAAGTGAAGATAGTGATGATAAAAAAGAAAAAATTCGCAAGTCTCTAAATCTAAAATCAAATCGACCTTTAAGTTCTATTCGACGAAAAGACGACAGTGATTTCGATTCATATGAAAACGCCAATGTAAATCTCATATATTCAATATTGATATTTCAAAATTCTTAAATTTTATTTTTAAGCAAAAACTTAAAGAAATGTTACAATATGAAAAAAACATTTGTGAGCAGTTAGATGATATATTTGACTCAAAATCAGCGAAAGAAAAAAAGATTGAACAACTAAAAGAAGAAATTCATAGAGACACGATAAAGTAAATTGAACAATTTCATAAGGTTCTTTTTTTGTAAATTTTTTTTTTTAAAGAGAAGAAAATCTGCGTAAGAAATTGAATGAGCTACGAATGAACAAAAAAATCCTTCAAGCAAAATTGGTAATTTTATAACTGTTTTTTATTTTTATTTATTAGTAAATAATTTTCAACTCATGACAAAAATTAAACAATTAAACTGAATATTAGTAAGGCTCACCATATAAAAAACGTTAGTTAAAATATTGCTGTTTTTGAGCCATTATAACTCATAGCTATTCTGATAAAAAATTTTCCAAAAATATTTTGAACTAATGGGTGAACCATAATGCTCTGCACAAAATTTAATCTCAAAAAAATATATGATAGGAATATCGGGGTTAATTGAAATTTTCCATATTTATGACTGAGTATGAGTTGTTCATGAAAAAATATTAAGTTAAGTTTTTGGCTGTTTCATACGTATTAGGCATCCTCGAATAAGGAGTTCATTAAATCGTTTCAAAAATTTTTTGAAAAAAATTTGAATCAAATTAAGTTCTAACGTATTCAAATCGGATCTATGCTTTCAAGGTATTCAATTTAGATATTATTTGTTTATGAGATAAGGCCCCCATCATTGGGGTAGACTAAATTTCCTTCGAGATTTTTTTTCTCAAATTAAAGAAATGTTTTTAGACTAATTAAAAGTAAAAAAGTCATGGTATAAGAACTGATGAAAAACAATAAAAAAGTAAAAGTAAGACTTGCAATTTTTAGGAAAGCTATTTTTTTCCTAACTATACTTAAAGACCAGAATATTTTTGTCAAGTTATTGTAAAAATAATTTTTATATCTTGTAAATACTTAATAAAATATTAATTTATCAAAAGCTAATTTTTTTTTTTCTACCAAAAGGACGAATACAAATAATTCAAAATCAACCAGGATAAAATTTTGCAAACTAGTTGTATTTTATTTTAATTAATCTTTTTTTTTATTTTGATACACCAATTTTTATTTTTTTACAATTTTAAAATAAATCGAAACTTTCAAATAAGCTTTATTGTAAAAAATTCGAAGAAAGATAAAAAAATCAACTTTTTTTAAATAAAGTTATTTGTTTTCTTTTTAATTTTTGATTCTGAATGTTCGATCAAAATTTATCCTAACATACGATTATTTTTATTAAGCATTCCACGTTTCGAATTTAGTGGTACTTTAATTCTAT
Source organism: Brachionus calyciflorus (assembly GCA_002922825.1). Lineage (NCBI taxonomy): Eukaryota > Metazoa > Rotifera > Eurotatoria > Ploima > Brachionidae > Brachionus > Brachionus calyciflorus. The sequence continues at coordinate 73,019 of NTPY01000858.1, read as the reverse complement.
TGTTTCGAAGATTCATGTTTGATCTACTTGCCAAATTGTTAGGCTTTGTTGTTTGTTTTGTTAGGTTTGCTACACGTTTTTGTATTTGTTCTTGAAACTTTGGAATTACATTTATATTGCCAAAGTTAGATACTCGTATGAGACCCATAATGCCATTCCCACCTAAACCAGGTGGGTGTCTATGAGAAGCTCTTGAAATAATTAAGCAAAAGCTCACAAACTTTTAAAATTAACTCATTATTAATAATTAAAAAACAGATTAATAAATCTGTAATTTACCAATAATAATAAAATTTTTGACATTTTTAAACATTCCATTTTTAGAGAGTCTGTGTTAATTTTTTCAATTTAAAATAGAATTTTATGAAAAGTTTTGCAAAAAGGCAATTTTTTGCTAAATTAAATCGTAACTTATCAATGATAAAAAAAAAGATGCTTTTTGAAAGACTTTCTTTAATAAAATACTAAAAAAATTGAGGAAAAAAATTTAAAAACAAAAATGATAAAAATACATAACAAAAAGTTTAAAATAACTTAAAAAAAATTGCAAATTTATCCCATCATTCCCATTTGATTACCAAAGCCATTCATTCTCATTGCATTCATGTTCATACCGTTCATATTCATACCATTCATTCCCATTGCCATTGGATTGCCAAAACTATTCATACCCATATTATTCACTCCCATTCTATTACCAATTTGTCCTAATTTATTTACTAATCTTGAACTATATCCATTAGAATTGCCAAATGGTGAATTTGGAACGGCACCACTTAAAGCAGAAGCAGTTCTACTGATTCCAGCAGTGGCGTCTGGATGTGGCATTTGTTGACTAAAAGCAGCTTGTTGCATACCACCCATACCATTCATAGCAGCTGGTTGCATACCACCCATACTATTCATAGCAGCAGACATTCTATTAGACATACCCATTCCAGCCATACCGAAACCAGATTGTTGTGGCATCATACCTCCCATGCCCATCATAGCTGGGTTCATTCCACCCATACCGCCCATACCTCCCATAGCACCAGCTCCTAGAGCTTGTTTACCAATACCAGATAAACCTGGTATACAATTGATAAATCCAAAGCAAATTAACTTTTAGAAAGCAATTTCAAAATTTATCTTACTAGATTTAAAAAAATAAATAAATATTTACTAGAACTGAAACGATTTTTATCATTTTTTATTATCAGAAAATTTTTATCTAAAATGAAAAATTATTTTTAAATAGATAAGTATACCGAACTAAGCCATTATGGGAGAGTGGATTCTCTCTTCTTTTTTTTTCATGAGAACATTAAGAAAAAAACTAGTTCTATCATGTCAAAAATAAAATTAATAGTGTGTTTTATTTTTAAAACATCATGATAAAGGAAAAATAAAATTAAAGTTAACAATAAGTAAGTATAATAGAAATAGTAGTAGTAGTAGCAGTAGTATCACTAGTGTGTCTCTTTTAAATTTTGAAAATTCAAATAATAACTATAGTAATCTTTATTAGAAATTTGCAATCAAATAAACTTATTCAAAGATTTTTTTTTTCTTTATTATATCTTTATAAGCTCTTTGAAATTTTTCTCTGTTTTTTTTTACAAAGACATAAGACTTGCTTTGTCTAAAATCTAAATTATGATTTCTGACTTAAGCATTTTACTCCAAAAATTTTAAAATTTTTAAAATTAGTTGCTGTCGAAAATTTGCTTTTGGATTCGTAGCTTCCTTAGATCTAAGAATTGAGCTTTAATTTTTGAATTATCTCAAATTTTAAAATTAATCCAATAAATATCCTATAACAAAAAAAAATAAAAAAATTATTCAGTGTTTCCTAATATTTTGTCGCGTGGTATAAACACGTTTTTGTGGCCTATTTTTGTTCTGTTTATTTCTGTTTATTATCTTATGTTTTCTTGGGATAAGAACTTCAAGAAGAACGAGATTCAATAAAATTTTTAAACCATCATTATTTAATTTTTAGAGTGTGATGATTAGTCAAACCCATTCTTTTTGTTGACAAAGTCTCATAAAATACCAATAAAAAAGAGAAATTTAATTAGAAATTCTAAAAAAAAAAGAAATAAATTTTTCAGTATTATTCCAAGCAAATTTTTTATATTCTTATCTGATCTCATGTTAAATTAAAATTTGGTATTCTTGAGCCCTGGTTCTTAAAAGAACACTTAAATATTGTAATGAATGGGTGTCTGGCATTTGTGACCACAGTCTACTGTGCCAGTTTTTTATTTTTAGACTTATATTTTTAGTAAAAATATTTAAGATTAATAGATTTTACGTATTAACCTTCTAAAACGTTCTATTTCATAGAAGCGTCATCTATTTAAAGATTGGTACTACCATAAAACTTGCTCGGCGCATAACGTAAGACTTAGGGAGAAAGAAAATTCTCCTATCTTGTCCACACATCAGCCGGGTTGCAAGCCGATGGTATGTAATCGATGGAGCTCATATGATAGAAAAGGGAAAGAAAGTGAGTAAAATCGACCAGTCCTTAACTTAGAGAGGGTAAGAAAAAATTTGGATGACGGGAACCATATTTGAAAAAGTACCTAACAAAATTCTTAACTATCTTAGCCTGAATAGAATGATAATCGTGCTTAATAACAGAAAAGACCTGTCCGGTTATCATAGCGAAAAACTCTGCGTAATGAAAGACAGACGGGGAATAAATGTTCACCATCTGAAATATTGCCTAAAGTTGTAGGACTAGCGTCTACTACTAAATCACTAACCACATAATCAGCCGGAGGGGATTTGAATAGTGTAAACTTACGGATATACCGTAATATAGCATTCAATATTTGTTGACAAACTAATGGGACAATACCAATGCCAAATAGCAAAACAATAAATCTATAATACTTACCATTAATGATAATCCAAGATAGGATTAAATATTTTTGTTTTTTGCTTAAAAAATTTAAAAGGATTTTCTAACATGATTTCAATGGAAAGTTTTTCAATAATGCGCAAGCGCTTCCTATAAGTAAAAGTTAAAAATAAACATTCAGATTTTCAAGAAAAATTGCCTAAAAAAGGGTTTTAATATGATATTCAAATGAGACTCAAACTTATCCTTTATCTCTGAAATGCACTGAAAAGCTATAAAAAATATCATGGTAAAAGTAAAGACAAATATAAGGTTAGTGGTAAAAGTAAAGGTTAGCTTCAAAAAATAAAAATAAATCATTGAAATTTTTAATAGAAAACAGCACTTGTCTCGAAAAAGTGACAATACCATTATGGTCAAAATCTCCAAAAATATTTCGTATGACATTTCCTTGGCAGATAGGGAATAAAGTATGTATTTTTATTTTTGGCAAGACTACGTGATTCTTTAATTGTTGACATTAAGCTTTGGAACGCTCATTGTCTTTTCAAAAGATGGAAATTGGACAAAATTGACGAAAAAACGGGCCTTATCAAATCATTTATAAAAAATGACAAAAGTTTTAAATTTTTTAGTGAGTTTATTTTTAAGATAAAACAAATTAAATAGTTTTAAAAAATAAATAAAAATTTTATAAAAAATAACAAAAAAAAACTAAAATGAGAACTTTGAGAATACAAATAAAATAATTAACTGAAAATTTGTCAAATCCTTAAAAAACAAAATACTCGAGAATATTTTACAAATGTACATTTTTTTTTACATTTTATCAGACAGGATAACAAGAAGTAGAAAAACATTTTCAAATTAATTCTTATTAAAATTTAAACCATTTTGGTAATTTAACAAATTCGCTTGAAATTGTAATTGTTGCTGTTGTTGTAACTGATTGAAATATTGATAAAAAAATTGAAATTGATTGGGATATGTTGACCACATATTCATTGATTCATTCAAAACAGAATTATTGTAAGATGGGAAATTATTTTTGACTCCAGTGGACTTATCATCACTAATCAACGAATCAATACTAAAGCTTAAATTTTTTGGACTTAGTGATTTAGGACTTGTGTCTAATTTTTTGACCAAATTGGACTCGTCTAAACTATCTTCATACAAAACAGAATTTTCATTATTATTAATTGATAAATTTGGTGACGATTGCATTGATTTAGGCGATGATGAAATAGTCGAGGCAGTCGATGAATTAATCCTATATTTTGTATTTATTTGAGCAACTAATTTTTCATTGGCTTGTTTAGCTTCAGCAATGAAAGCCTCTCTGTTAAAATTAGCTGAATTGAATTCTTCTGGATCGGGTACAGCACCTGAATTAAATGCATAAGCAGGATTAGCACTCGAGTGTACAATATTAGGATGAACCTTAGCCAAGTGTTCTTTAATTGAACTATGATGCATACAACTATAATTACAACTTTTACAATGGTATGGCTTAACTCTAGTATGAACTCTTAAGTGTACTTTCAAATTAGATTTACTAGTGAATAATTTTTTACATTCCGAACACTCCCACATTGATGTTTTCATGTGAAATGTCTCAACATGTTGCCTTAAATTGGTAGCGTTAACAAAACTACTTGTGCATAATTCACAATTATAACCTTGTCGTTCGTCTTGATTTCTTTTGACTCGTTTACTATTCGATGATAAGTTCTCATCACTTGAGCTTTCATATGAACGCTTTGCACGCTGTGTAATACTATACGAATTTTGAATATTAACATAGTTTACAGGTGCTAGGACAGGTGATGATGATTGAAAAAGGAAGTTTTTATTTTCGTACATTTTTTGACTAAATAAATTACTTAAAGAATCTTATGATAAGAATTATCTAACTATTATTATTATTATATTTATATAAAAGATATTTTTTTTAGAGCGAAATTTTCAACAAAAATTTCAATTAGTGTCCTAGAACTAAATTAGAAATCAATTTCTTTGATTTTTTGTTGCTTGATTTTATTATTTTTTTATATTGTTTTTTGTTTGAATAAGTCAAGTAACTAGTTTTTGTATGGTACGTATATTTATAGTCGAGTCTTTGGCGACAAACTTCAAAAAGACTTGAAATTATCTTGTCGTTGAATAAAACTCAGCCTTCTAAAGGTATATTTTTTTTCGTTTTTTTTTTTTTGTGAATTTTGATCACTTAATTAATTAATTAGTTAGAGATTCTCAAATTTTATTTTTTTTTTTGATTTGTTGTTATATTAAATGAGGAGTTTTAACAACATTTAAAAAGTTAATTCAAAATTTACCTTTTATTGATTTTTACCGCTAATTTATCAATTAGATATTATTATCTTTGGTCGAAGGTTTTTTTTTTCATTGGAAACAAAAAAATACATTCAAATTTTTTAAAGAGATTATTTCAAGTTTATTATTTTTTTGTTGTTGTTGGAAACTTATGATAAACAATCGGCTTTACGCTTTTTAAGACTCAAAATGCAAATGAAAGTTAATTGGAGAAAGGTAAAGAAAATAAAAGCCGCGAATACGATAAGAAAGAATTTTAAGACAAATATTTTTTTCTAATCATTTAAGTAATTTATTGGTTACAAAATAGTTAATTAATTCTAATTTTTTTTTTTATGTTTTATCGATGGACAAAAATTATCTAATTCTTTTTATTTTTAATAAACACTTTGAGATTTTTTTTAATAAAAGGTGTTTTGTTCTTGTTGTTATTGCAATCGATTTGTTTATCATACTTGGTTATCTTTTTTTTTTTTTTGGGTGAACAGATAATTTTTAATGAGTTTTTCAGTTAATGAGATTTCATCTTAAAAAGATCGGTAACTTTAATGATCTCAGAAAAATATTAGTGTCTAGACAAACATTTTACTTTTAAATTTAAAATTTTTTTCTAAATTTACATTAGTGTTCGGAATCGACTCGAGTCGAATTGATAAAAAAGGTCGTATAAATTCTTTACAAAAATTTGGTCATAAAATTTTAAAATCCGCCCTTTACAGTACAAATTTAAACTAAACCTTTTACCTTTGCTTTCCCTTCTTAACAAGATAAGAAAAGTGAAAAACAAATAGATTAGTTTTTACTGATTGTTTTCTCCAAGGGAAGGAAAGGAAGAGTTGATGAACAAATTAATTTGTAATGTAAGTAAACAAAATCATATATATTCAATATAATTTTAAAGGCATTTTCAATGTTTTTTATACTATAAGAAAATTTTTAAATTATTTTGTATTATTGATTGCAAGTTTCATCTATAAATATTTTTCAATTGATATTGAAAAACTTTAAAAAAAATTACAGTCGACTAGGCTAAAAAAATTGCCAACCCAATTTTAAATATTTGGCAATGGAAAAATAATTTTATATTTTACTCTCACAAATTAAAACCCTTGAGGTTATTTCCAGAATTTATGATATGCTTTAAGAAAATAAAAATATAAACAAATTTATTAATAAAAAAAATCTATTGGTTAGTATAATTAGCCAATTAAATTTATTAGATTGTATTAATAAAAAATCAAACTATAGATATTTTAACGAATAAGAGAAAAGGTTAGGTGTACCAAAAAGTGCTGAATGATAATTGACGAATATCC
>NTPY01000858.1:43363-66184 GCA_002922825.1 Brachionus calyciflorus | reverse complement strand
AGATCTTGTTCCATTTAAGGAACTCATTGATATAAGCTATAAAAGCTACCTTTACCATATAATAAAGGTGTTTATTAAGGCTAAAAACAAAAGAATGGCAGTTGCCGAAAACCTTACAATAATAGTTCAAATATTCTTGCGCTTTTTGCAAAGATTTATCCTTGCGCTTTTTATTGCTCCTCTATAAATACAAATGAAAACTTGTTTCATTCGTATTCGACTGTTCTATAAACAAATTCTAGTGCCGAAAGACAATCAAGAAACTTAATATTAGTAGTAGGAACTACTACTGACTTAACTTTATTATACATCCATCCATAGTATAATTAGCCAATTAAATTTATTAGATTGTATTAATAAAAAATCAAACTATAGATATTTTAACGAATAAGAGAAAAGGTTAGGTGTACCAAAAAGCGCTGAATGATAATTGACGAATATCCCCCAAAGCCGAGGATATAATTTAGTAAAAAATTTTTTAAAGCTTAAGTGTGGAGAATAACAGAAGCAGTAATTTTATTAGTTTTTTCGTCAAAAACAGTAAATTCAAGATAAAAACAAATATGATTTTTGAAGAGAATAGAATTCGAAATCTATCAGAAAATGCGGTTTTTAATGTGGGTGTCATGGGGAACATACGAACCATGTTGTGGAGAGTGTCTCTATTTAGTTTACAAAATATTAAAAAACTACACGAAAAAGCCTTCCAAGGTACTGCGCTGCTATCAATTTTATGTCGTATCGTATCGTACCAGAGTACCGTACTGAAATACAGATAAATACAAATAAACGAGATGAGAGACTTTTATAGCTTAATAAAAAAATAATTTCCAAAAAAAACTGTTTTTACTATCATTAATTCTTTTTTTTGGATGTTCCTTAATTACGGAAACGGAATTGTGGAATACGGAATTCCGTTGATACAATTTCACGGAATTTTTTTATTGTTTCATTTTAGAATTGTTCACCAAATCAATTTTCTAACGGAAAAATTTCTCTTTTACCGAAACGGTAATTGTACAGTTATAGACTAATGATAACGGAATTCTTAGAAAAATAGATGTATATGTATGAAACAAAAAGGTATTCCACTGATTACGGTAATTTAATTTCCGCAGGCTAAAAATAATCTACTAAGCTACGGAAATTTCACATTTTAGTAGCATTCGTGGGGAAAAAATTCGAAAAAATTCCTTAATTATTTTTTATTAAGCTATAAAAATTCAGTGCAGTGCAGTATCAAACAAATATATCGTTTTTTTTTTAGCTCCTCTACCTTATGTGAAAGTTTGTTTTTTGATGCTGTTTGTACACCCACCTGTTGTTTAAAAAATATCGACTGGTTTTGTTTTTTGAAGGGACCAAATTGATCGAATTAAAATTTGAAAATAAGTAATTTCCAATTTTAATAAAATCAACATGGAAAAAAAAAACAGACTACTCTAGAAACTCTGTTTAAACAGCATTTTAACTGAGTGTAATGTTTCTATTCACTAATTTTTACAATTTGTAAGTTTTTATTTTCAGGTTACCTTAAGTCTTTAAAAATATTTTTACCAAATTTTTTAATGCGCTTTAAAATAGGAGCTATCTGGCTCTTATCTGTAGTTTTAAAGAAATTATGAGATTTTTTAGATAAAAAGAATAAATAGAAGAAACCAAAATTAAATTTTATTTTCTAATTGTTTTTATTAGGGTTACTTTTCCCCCGAAAATTTGTACCGGGACCCATCACAATTTTTGCCTTAATTAGTTTCTCTAAATAAAATTTATATTTAATTTTTTTGGTAACTTAAAATTTCTTTCTTATAGCCACGTGTTTTTTAGAAATAAATGAATAAATTTATTTTGAGTGTGTGGGGGGGGGGGCATTATTTTTAAAATATTGGAACATGATGACAATCAAAAATTTTCATTAATTTGAAAATTTTAAAAACTTTTAGCTTTATTTTTGTTTACATTTTAAAAGTTATTGGTTGAGATAGGGAGTACACGAGGGTCGAAAAGAAACAATTAGTTTCCATCTAAAATTCCATCGATAATTATAAGGAGAACATGGTGAAATTTAAAGCCAAAGGATTTTTAATAATAAAAAAATGTTTTTTTTTAAGCTTATATTTTATTTCACTATTTTTTAAAAAAGTCTTTTGTACCAAGCTTCGACTAGTTTATCTTTTTTGTTAAATTAGCTAAAGCTTGTCTGTTTTTTTTTTAAAGTTTTTTACTAAAATATATTAATTAATAATTAATATTTGATTTAACAATAATAAATCTAAAACTCATCTAAAATAAAAATAACAGGCAAAAAGAGAACAAAAAAAAAAACAAAAAAATATAAAGTTAGAACATCAGAGAGAGAAAGTTTTTTGTTTGGCAAAAATAAAAATGTGGACAAACAATAACTAGAAACATGATAGAGAACAAAAATAGAATAATATATTGGTCTTTTTTTTATGTAACTTCAATTCAATATAATTTATAATTGGCAACTTATTGGTGCTCTCTCTCTATTTAAAAAAAATATACGCCCAATTTACTTAAATAACATTTGAAAAAAAAAAATTTTTTTTTTAAGCAGGTAATTTTAAATAACACTCAAACAGTTGCGCTTACTAAAAACATCTGATTCAGGCAACTAAATGAAAAAAGAAATAGAAAAAAAAATAAATTTTTAAAGACCATTAGTTAAGAGAGAGAGAGAGACTTAATTTTTTAAGTGAGGGTACTTAAAATGCTCGCCAAATATGTTTTAATACACAAACAACAACAAAAAAAAAGAGATTAAATTTACTATTTTTTAAATAAATAGAAAAATTTGCGGAAAAACATCGCTGAACAAAAAAAAATATTACAAAAAAACCTGCTTTAAATTTTGGCCGAGCTTTAACTAAAATATTTTTGGGCTTTTTAATACAATATTATTATATAGACATTATTTAAAGACCTCAAAAAAAGCATTAATTTGAAAAAAAGGTCAATGTCTTTACGTCCTCATTTTTTTTGCTTTTTTTGATTTTTTAGGATTGGGTGAATTTATCTTGAGCCGAATCGGCGACCACCGACACGTTGTCCGGCAGGTACGTAATTATCATTACGTCTGTAACCATTGTTTTGATAACCACCAGTGCGTTGACCTGATTGAACACGTTGTTCATTTTGATTTGAATATCTCATTTGGTTGTTTGAGTTGTTTGATGGACGATATTGTTGACCAGAACCGTTTCTTGGATAATTTCTGTTATTTGAGTAATTGTTTCTGTATTGGAAGTTTTGACCACGTGGTACATAATTGCCTGTTTTGTTTACTAAACCGAATGTTTCACTGTTCAATTTTCTCTCTTCTTTCCAATTTTTTGGCTTTGATTGGTTTTTTTCGTTAGCTTCGCATGAAATTCTATCGAAAAATGAAATGTTTTTGTCATAGAAATGTTTGTTCTCATCATTTAAGTGCTCGTTTTGTTGTTGGTGTTGTTGTTGACTTTCTAGACCAGTTTGTAATGATTTTTTCATTAATAAATGTTGCTCATCTTGCATGTTCATTGATTGTGATTGAGTCAATGAAGTATCATTGTTATTGTTGTCATTTTTGTTACCAGTAATTTTAAGTTTATCGAATTCTTTTTCGATTTCTTGTTCGAAACGAGCATTGGCTTGTTCAAAGTCGAATTCGCCTTCGAATTTAAGGCCATTTTGTGGTGTTTGAGCATTGCGTTGTACTGGTTGTTGTGGGCGTCTTTGTTGTTGACGTGGTGAGACATTTTGTCCTTTTTTTGAAAAAAAAATTAAAATTAATTTTTTCCTCTTTTAATTAAATTCTATGCTTCCGATAAAAAAATTAGTAACCAATAATTGTTAGGAAAAACAAAAATAATAAAAAAAAAGAATAACCAAAAAAAAATTATAAATTATTAGAAAAAGTTAGGCTTAGGGTATTACTTCGCATATTTTTGTTATAATTAAACGAAGTATTTTGTTGGTGGTGTTGTTGTTGTTGTGGTCTGTATTGAGCATTTCGTCCTTGAGACAATTTTCTTTGTCTAGTGCCTGAGTTGACACGTCTAGTTTGTTGTTGGTATTTTTCCGGTGTTGATTTTCTCGAATATTGCTCGTTCATACGTCTTGGTTTTTGATAGCTGTTATTCATGGATTGATTTAGGCTCGAATTAACTTCTCAATTAGTCCAGATTAATTTTAAGAAATGAAAAAAAAAAAAATTTTTTTTTTTTTGAGCTTACAAAGCCCGAAGAAGCATAGAATTAAGCCTAACTTTTCAAAAGTTTTATAAGAATATTAAAGACTTACTTGAATTGTATTGTTGTGGTCTTTGTTGTTGCATTGGTTGTCTGTTGTGTTGTTGATTTTGAGGACGTCTATTGTAACCATTTTGTTCAACACGTCTGTTGTAGTCATCATGTTGGTATGGAGCTGATTGCATTTGATTTCTACCACGGTGTTGTTGTTGTTGATTTTGGTAACCGTTTTGATGAGTACGTTGATTTTGATATCCGTTTTGATGGGTACGTTGATTGTTCTCTCTGTGATAGTCATTTTGACGTTGAGCGCCAACTGTTCTTTGTTGTTGTTGATTGGTGTTTTGACGATCGCTGTCAACTTGAACACTGCTGTCTTGAGTTGGTGATCTTCGTTCAGCTTGAGTGTTTGATTGAGTTGGAGCAGCTGGAACAGTAGTGTTTGTTCCAATTGGTTGAGCTGGAGCAGCTGGTAAAGTTGCTGTAGTAGTCGAGCTTGGTAAGCCAGTCATGGCTGGTTGACTTGGTACTGATGGTTGTTGAGCACTGCTTGGGAATACTGGACCCGATGATGTTGTTACAATAGCTGGGTCTTGCATTAAACCAGATGGTACTTGATTTTGTTGTTTAGCAGCTGGGTATGGCTCGCATACGTGCAAGTCCTCGATGTCACTGCCACGGAAAATGATGTACTCAAATACTTCATCACGTGGTGGAACTGGACGATCGGTTGGACGATCCTCAGTACCAAATGAACGTACTTTAGCTAAAGCAACAGTTGATTCATTAGTATCAATTGTGTACAAAATACCCTCGTAACGGATTTTGGCTTTAGAGACCAAACTAATTTTACTTCCTAAGTATGGAGTAGTTGCCATTTCTATCAAATAATATTCAAAAAAATCTAAAAATCAATTAACAAAAATAAATATTTTTTTTAGCTTAAGCTTTGGGAAAAAATTTTTTTTTTAAAGAAAATTTTTTTTTTTGTAAATCGAAAGAATGATTCTTGACAAATGTGGCTTTTATATAACTTACAATTTAGAATGTCATATTAAAAAGAAAAAACACAAATCTGCAATCCTTCTAACGAGAAAAAAAGCTACGAACAAACAAGTGCTTTAGCTAAGAAATTTCTAAAGCTAAACAAGCATATTCATATATATATAGAGAAAGAGAGACGCTGGACTAAAATTACACGCGCGTATTTAAAAACAGCATGTATTTACTACCCTTGAATTTGATGAAGAAAAAAAACGATTGGTTCAGCAACTAGTTAAGTTTTTTTTTTAATAATTTTCCAACTTTAACAAAAAAGAACAACAAGCACTTACTTCGCTTGCTTGAAAATGCTAGAGATTAACTTAAAGGATTGCAGTTTCTCTTTCTTATATTTTTTTATTTCATTTTTTTTCAAGAAGCCAAGAAATTTCAAAAACAAAACGATTTCAAATCGTTTCGTCATTGTTAATAGAGAAAAATTCAATTTTTTTATTTTTATAAAAGCAAAAAAAAAAACAAAATTGCGAACATAATTAGAAATTTAGCATGCTTGCAAATGTTAAAGTAAATTAAGCTGACGGATTTGAATTAACAATAAACGAATGGCAAAAACGTGCATAATCCTTTTTCTTGTATCCCTAAACAAAAAATAAAATTCTGCATTATTTTCCTAGTTCCTTTTAAATCCTAAATAATGATACCTCTTGATAAGAAAAAATAAAATAAAATTGAAAATTTTTTTTTGTTATGTTGCAACATTTTCTTCTCAAATGACTCCAAACATGTCTTAGCTTGAAATTTTTTGAATACTTGAATTTGTTTGCTTTGAAAAAAAAAAAGAAAAATTATGTCGAATTTTCGCAGATTTTTGATTGAATTTTCTTATAATGGCGCCCGATTCAGGTATCCATCACAAAAAATTTCTGATTAAATTTTTCTTTTTTTTAATTTTCTACTTAGTGGCGTAGCTAAGCAAACAAATAATCCTAATACTGTACATAATGTGATTCATGATAATTTAAAAAATACACTTGTAAATTCTTATGATGTTAAGTCTGATATTCGTATATCTAGTCGAACTGACGCTGGTGTTCATGCTCTATTAAATACAGCACATTTTGACCTTTTAAAACTTGATGATCTCGATGATCAAGACCTTTGCAAAAATATAAAAAATTCATTGAATACAATTTTTATTGATAAAAAAATTCTAATCAGGTATTTTCTCTCTAAATTTTTTGTTGTTGCACAAATCACATCCTTAATCTATTTAAGGGTTCTCAATTGTCGAGAAGTCGACCCTAGATTTGTATCTAGACATGCCAAGTCAAGAACATATTTATACAGATTGGGGTATTTAAATAATGGACCAATGTATTCCAAGGAATTGGAAACAATTAGAAAAATTGATAGATGTCTTGAAAGAGATTCATTTAATTTTTCGCTTCCTTATTTGTTTCCATTAAGTGGTTTTTTAAGTATATTGGATGCTGATTGTGTAACTGAATTAAGGTATTCCTTTAAAAAAAACAATTTAATTTCCCGTACACGTTCTTAAATATCCAACGGTCTTTCCTTTCGAAATTTGCATTTGCTAAAGTTTTATCCTGTTAACCACATTAAAAGGTTAGGACCCAAAAAACAAAATCGATTACCTCCCGCTTAGTCTACACTGTAAATTTTTTATGCGTAATGAGGATTTTCTCCATAAAAATTCGAACATAAATGCGTAAAAAATGTAGAATAGACCAATCGAAATATTGGAAATGCTACGCATATATGGAGGAAATCTTAAAATGCGCATTATAGCTCATTTTTACTGTTTTTTACAGATTTATGCGTAAATTATTACGCATTAAAAATTTACAGTGTAGTTTTGGGAGTTGGCTGGAAAGAAAAATCGCAACAGTATTATAGCTTCATAAATTGTATCTCTGGTCTAAAATTGTGACTGAAAAAAAGGGTTTCTAATCGATTTTTAATTTTAAGACCCTATTTGTTTATTAGTGATAATTTACCAATGGTACAATTTATTTAAATTTAAAAATAAACGTGATGTAAGAACCGCATACAATTTAAACAAGACAACCTTGAGGTTGGTTATAATCTTTTCTCTGTTTGGCATGTATACCTTTAAAACTTTAATTATCAATTCTAATTTCAGATTGGAATGGCTTATAGTACTTTTTTCACTACCTAAAAATTCAATAGTGAAAAATTTCCTTTTTTTAGTCTTTGCAAAAACAGTAGTGTAAAAAGTGCATTTTTATATTAGTGAAAAAAGTACAGCGAAAAAATTACTTTTTACGATTGGAATACAACAAACTGCAAGGCAAATTTAATCGTATTTCTAGAAATATTAAGTATTTAAAACTTAAACGCATTTTCAATAAAAAATTTTGAACTCTTATCTGAAGTTTGTTACATTTCATTCCTTATTTAAAGACTATATCTCCAAAAATTTCTGTGAAAATAGGTTTATTTTAGAGATAGAAATTCGTTTTTATCATATTGAAAAAAAATTTAAGAACATGTACCGTAAATATTTGTTTTTTTAACGTCGCAATAAAAGTCCGAAAACGTGCCTTGGTGTCTTAAAAAATTGTTTTTGGGACTCTTAAAAACATTTAGAAACTTGATTTATTTGATCTTTTAAAGCCTATAAGAGTCATGAGGATTCATTTTGATCATACAAAAAATTGTATAATTTAATTTTTCTGAAACTCTTGGACTTTTAGTGCTACGTTAAAAAACAAATATTTATGTTAGTTAAAACAACTAAATTACCTCGTATTAATTAGTTATTTTTATAAAAAAGAGAACCATTTAATAGGGATTTATTTTTTAAAGCACTTGAGCTTTTTAATGTAGAAAAAGATTTCAGTGCATTTACTACCAAACAAGCAAGAGATGAAATGGTGGCTAAAAACAAAAATCCAATCAAAAAAGTCGAGCTAAGTAATTATTATAAATTTTAAAAATTTTCACTATTGAGACTAAATGGGTTTTTTATTTTAGTATATAGGACAAATAATACTCAATTTCTATCTGATTATCTGCATAGTTACCATGAAAAATATGAAATAATTGAATTGGAAATTAAATCGACGTCTTTTTTGTATCGAATGATACGTAAAATGGTCGGTGCTGCCAGTGATGTAGCGAGAGGTTTGATTCCTATTGAGCAAATTAACCATATGTTAAATAATCCGGAAAAATATTATTTTACGAATTTGACATCTGTTATGAAACCGAACGGATTGTTTTTAAAAAATGTCGAATACGACGAGGAAAAATTAAAATTTGAAAAAAGTAAATAAATAATAATTGAGAAAAATTTTAATTTTTTTTAACTTAGAAACTAAAAACTTTATGAAAAAAATTTTTATTGAGTGATTTTATTATTATTACCATAAGGCTAAATCATATGAATATGTTGCTGTCTTATAATTAAAAAAAAAATCAAAACCTTCTTAGAAATTTTTCATTCTTTGAAAAAGTATTTTGAAGAATCTTTTTATAGAACTCTGTTTTTTCTGTTATTAATATAGTTTACCTATTTTTTTAAAATAATTATGACGGATTCTGTTTTGAAAAAAAAAATTTAAAACGCTTATTTATTGAAAGCCTTCGACCTTAACAAATACTCTTAATTTTAATTTTGTAATTCTCAAAACGAACAGTGATGGTGGTATGCTTGTAAAAATCGCTTTTTATCAAAAAGATTTGAAAATTTTAAATAGATAAACCAAATCGTAAAAGATTCCTTAAAAAAAATTACAGAATCTGTTAATTGTGTAACACAAATTTTTTTTCCTTTAGTTTGAAGCAACTCATATGATCTTGAGATTAGTCGGCCAATCCCTAAAAAGACAGTTGGATACTTAAGAACACGAATACTCAACTTTAGCGATAAACCGGTCTAAAATACTGAAATGTCGCCAAGTCAAATTTTCGGGACAAAATTTGTATTTCTAAATTGCATTTTCAAGAAAAAATTTATGTAAAGACGAAAAAAGTAAGAGATAAATTCTTTTAAAAAATGGCGACATTTCGTTAAAGTTAAGTATTCGGGTTTAACGACATTATTCTCATTTGGATTTAATTTATTAAGAAAATTATTGAATTCAAAGGAAAACTTTCGAATTTAAACAAAAAAAAATTATGCTTGCAATTTTATTTTAAAGATAAATAAAAAATGTATTTTAAGCCGGTGTTTTCACAGTTTAAGTTTTCATGTGTTCTATGGGCAACAACCACCACCACAACCAATTGTATCGCAACATATTTTCCAGCACCGACTTCCATCATCGTTACAACAAGCTCCTCTACTATTAATCCATGAACATTCGCATCCATCAACAAATTGAGCCGATGCACCATAAATTGATAAGATGATGGCAAATATAAAAAACAAGCTTAAAATTTTCATTTTCTTTTTGATTCAAAATTTTTAATTCCAAATACTTTGTTCTTTTTTTTACTTTGAATTCAAAAAACTAATCTCCGCTATTTATATCAGTAATTTCAAGTGTGTCGACTTGAAGTGATAATACAAATCATGCTTAAAATTTAAACATAAAATTAGAATTTCAATGGTATTTTAATCAAGAATGAATTTTGGTAATGAAGTGTTGAAAATATCCTTTTAAAATTCCATTTTCAAAATATTTTTCGGCCGGATTCCATTTCATTTTAGGTTTAGTCTCAAAAATAAGGTAAAAGTATGCAAGCAAAGTTTGATTCTAAAAAATTAATAAAATTTTTTATAAAATAACTTGGAACTTTCCATGCATTCTTTTTTAAGAATCTTAAAATAAATAAATTCCTCAAAAAGATGTCCAAAATTATTTATTAATTTTTTTAATGAACGGCATAAACTTGCGTAAGCTTATGATCAGAGACAACATGCAATTTTTTGCATTTTTTTGCATTTTCTATAGAATTTTGTACTGTTTAAAAAGGAATTCTCAATTTTTTTAAACTTTTTTTAACTATTTTAAGAAAAAAACGAAAATTAAAAAAAAGTCCACGAAACAAATAAATATCCAAATTGCTACCACTGTTTTAAAATCTGTTTGAATACTTTAAGATTTAAGTTTCTAAATTTAATAAAATCTGAAACGGATTTATTCCAACGTCTAGGAATAAAACCTAAAATCCTTTTTTTTTCTTATACTAAATTATTAATAGGAAAAAACTACCCGAGAGCAATTGAGTTAGTCTATATTTTAAAAACGATAATATTTTTTTATTTTTAATATTTCTAACAAATCATTATTTACTTAATAATGCATTTCTCCCAAATTAACGTCGTACGCGTACCCGTACCAGTATTAAAAAAAAATTATTTTAATTTTTTTAAGTGTTAATTTGATTTATAATAAATTTTTTAAATTTAAAAATTTTTTTTTAATACTGGTACAGGTACGTTTCGAGTACGAACCCGGGTACGTTACGGTACGCCGCTGGTACGGTTCGTTACGAAACCGCTACGGTACGAGTACGCGTACGACGTTAATTCGGAATCAATGCAGTAAATGATTTTAGCTTTGTTTAAAATAAAAAACCGATAATACTTGACCTCATTTCTACAAAAGGTAATGTTTTCACTTGAAAAACAAAAGGTAATTGATAAAGAGCCCTTCCTAAGTACAATTTAATTTTTTTAGACAGAAATTTGCCTATTTGTAAGACGCTTTTATGAGAAAGTGGAAAAAAATGTTTAAAAAAATCAAATTTAAGGGAAATCTTTTTTATCTTATAAGCGAATTTTTTTCACATAAAAGCGTCTTACAAGCTCATATACTTTTTGCTTATTACTGCCTAAAATATTTATAATGTAAATTTAATATAATACATTTTTATTATTTATGCTCCCAAAATAACAAAAAATAATACTTTATTATCAAAATCGGTTTTTGTTTTTACTTTTTTTCTTGACAAAAATGTTATAAATCTTTCAAAAAGCTTCAATTTGATTTAAGTTCTTTTTCATAAATAACTTTTCTTGCCTTTTTTTGACTGAATGAAGTCTTGAAAAACCATGGTAATCTGAGTGATAAGTTTAGAACATTAATTTAAAAATGTACAAAAGATGTTGGGATATGCTATGAAATTAAAATCATATATTTTATGAGACGTTATATAAGTAAAATTTGAATATTTTTGAAGAAAATTTTTTTTGGAAAAATTTTTGAAATTCTTTTAAAAAATTTAATTTTTTTCTAATTTTTGACATTGATCAAGAACTGGTAATTTACTATACTGTAGATATAGAAGTGCAACTACACTGTAAATTTTTAATGCATAGTTTATTCCGCATAAATGTATAAAAACAATGAAAATGAGCTAAAATGCGTAAGGTTTCTTAATATATTATTAGTCGATTTTGGACTTTTACGCATACATGGAGGAAATCCTCGTTAAGCATTAAAAATTTACAGTATAATAATGGTCACCACAAACGAAGAGACTTTATTTAAATCCCGAATATTAGAAATTATTTCAAAATAATTGCTTTTCGTTTTGGCAGAATTTTTGTCAAAACGAAAGGCAAAGGTTGTGAAATTTAGTATTGAGCTCAAAACAAGCATGTTAAGAAAGAAACGATTTAAGAGTAAGACAAAAAAAGTATAAATACAAGTGAAAGGGTAAAAAATTTAACTTGAATTAAATTTCTCAATATTTTTATTTTTTTTTTCAAAATAAAATAAATCTTCAAAAAGTTAAGATCTTTGAGAAAAAATGTCATCTGAAAGTAAAAACGATTCTGTTGAACCCAAGACAAAGCGGTCTAGTACAACTAAACCAACAACTGCTGGTGTCTATATTCCACCAGCTAAATTAAAACTACTTCAAGAAGCAATTTCGGATAAATCAGGCGCTGAATATCAACGTCTATCATGGGAAGCTTTAAAAAAAAGTATCCATGGTCTCGTTAACAAAATCAATATCCCAAACATATCTCAAGTAGTGAGAGAATTATTCAAAGAAAATTTAATACGAGGTCGTGGACTTTTATGTCGTTCAATAATGCAAGCTCAACTTTTTTCACCGACATTCACCAATGTCTACGCTTCGCTAATGGCAATAATTAACATGAAATTCCCACAAATAGGCGAGTTATTACTTAAACGTCTTATTGTACAATTTAAAACCTCGTATAAACAAAATAGAAAAGATCAATGTATTTCTACATGTAAATTTATTGCTCATTTAATAAACCAAAATGTGGCTCATGAAATTTTAGCATTACAAATATTGACTTTACTTTTAGAGAATCCGACTAATCATTCAGTCGAAGTGGCAATTGGTTTATTAAAAGAATGTGGCAAAAAATTGTCTCACGAATCGCCCAAAAGTTTACATGCTTTGTTTGAATCTTTAAGAAATATTCTAAATGAGCATAATGACATGGTCGATGACAAGCGCATACAGTATATGATTGAAGTTATGTTTGCAATTAGAAAAGATGATTTTAAAGATTATCCAATTGTTTTGAAAGAATTAGATCTCGTTGAAGAAACCGAACAGTTTACACATTTTTTAAGCTTAGACGAAGAAGATTTGGAAGTACAATCGGGTTTGAATATTTTTAAATTCGATCCGGATTATGAAGAAAATGAAAAAAAGTATAGTATTTTAAAACGTGAGATTTTGGATGAGTCGGACTCGGATGATACGGGTTCTGAGGGTGATGATGAGAGCGAGGAAGGGGAGGAGGACGAAGAAGAAGGAGAAAAAGAAGAAGTTAAAACCGATTCAAATCAAGTTATCATTGACGAAACAGAGACTAATTTAGTAGCTTTAAGACGCACTATTTATCTTACCATTCAATCTTCTTTAGACTTTCAAGAATGCGCTCATAAATTGCTAAAAATGAACATTAAAAAAAATCAAGAAATGGAATTATGTCTAATGATACTTGACTCATGTGCTCAACAAAGAACTTATGAACGATTTTTTGGCCTACTAGCACAACGATTCTGTGAGCTTAAAAAAGAATATGTCGAACATTTTGAGGCAATTTTTAAACAGCAATATGAGACATGTCATCGCTTAGAGACAGTTAAATTAAGAAATGTATCCAGATTACTTTCTCATTTGTTATACACAGATTCAATATCATGGGGTGTGTTTGATTGTGTGCATTTAAATGAGGAAGAGACGACTTCATCGTCTAGGGTTTTTTTAAAAAATTTACTCCTCGATTTGAGTGAAAATATGGGTATGGTTAAATTGAAGGATAGATTTGCAGATGTTACTTTACAGGAGTTTTATGCTGGTCTATTTCCTAGGGATAATCCGAGACATACTAGATTTTCAATTAATTTTTTTACATCAATTGGTCTTGGTGCATTGACAGATGATCTAAGAGAACACTTAAAAAGCGCGCCGAAATTAATGCAACCAGTTGTTTTGGATGATATTGAAACATTGGAAAAAATTAAATCGGAAAAAGATGATAAAAAATCAAAAAAGAAAAAGAAAAGAAGAGATTCATCATCGAGCTCAAGTAGCAGTTCAAGTAGTAGTTCTAGCAGTAGCTCGAGCAGTAGTAGTAGTAGTAGTAGTTCAAGTGATTCGGATTCAGAGTCAAAGCGTAAGTCAAAAGATAAACGAAAGAGTAGGAGAAGAGATAAGAAGTCGCACAAAAAGTCAAGAAGATAAAAAAAAAACAAAAGTTAATTGAAAAACTAAATAAAGTTGATTTTTATTTTTGAAGTAAAAAAAATTATTGTTTTTTATTTTTGTTTGCTGTAAAAAGATATATTAATAAAATTGATTTAATTCATTTTTTCTGTTTTCATGATTTATTTAAAAATAAATAAAATTTTTAAAAATTTCTTCAAATTTTCGTGTAAAAAAATGAAAACAGCTACCGTAATCCCTCGATAGTTATACCGTGGTACAATTCTGGGGTTTCGGATTTGTACCCACTGATTTTATTACTTAAATGAATTCATAGGCCTTTAAGCTTCAAAAAAGTGCGTGGTACAACTTCGATTTTGTACCGGTCCTACTATCGAGGGATTACGGTATATCTTTTTAGTAAATGGAATAAATTGATTCTGTAAATTGTAAAAGAATAAAAGCAACTTTTACATTTGTTATCCAGCTTTGACCAATTCTATCATAAACTAACAGCTTTTATATAAATAAAAAACACGAAAATTAGGTCCCTAAGATGAAAAAGGTTTATCACTTTCAAAAGGTTTATGTGTTTATCTCTTTTGTTGAAATTTTGTGAAAAATTTTTATAACTTTTTATAAGTAGTAGGAGTAGTAGTAAGTAGGAGTAGTACTTTTTATAAGTAGTAATACACTACAGGGTAAACGTTCAAAAGATAGAATTTTTTTTAATAGAAGTTTCAAATGATAGAAAAAAAAAGGAGATAATATTTAACTTAAACTATTTTTGTTAATTTTTAAATCGTTTCTAATGTAAATTAAATTGAAAATAATTAATTTTAAATGATTATATTCGATATTAAATTAAATAAATTTTCTTTATAATAAAATTATTTTTGCCTGAATTTAAATTACCTTTTAATAAAATAAAATTGTTTTAAAGTACAAAAAAATTAATATTTAGTTTTTATTCAAAACACCATTGTTGTATTTAGCTGGTCTACCCTTTTTTTTTAAATGTACAAATTCTCTGACGTTTTCATCTAATGGATAATTTAAGAGTTTAACATAATGCTATACAATGCTTACATATGCCATATTCCGAAAAATTAATGCAACTACAGTATCTGGGATTTAACGACACATAGTATTTATTTTGTCCATTAACCACTCTTTAAGCAAATGTTCTTAACCTAACAAATAACCAAGTTGTATTTAACATCGCAACCATCTGAGTTACATTTTCTAAATTGTTGTTTAGCTTTATGTCTGTAGGATTCGAAGCATATTTTACTAAGGTGTTCTCTGTTTGTTTGATAAGCTTGGGATTTAGGAAGCTGTGAATTTATAAACTCTTTTAGCTCAGCTTCAGATAAATCGCTTTCAAGTAATTAATATTTTTTCTTCCTTATTTGGTATTCTATATTTTTTATTTTCTATCTTTCAAATTCTATATTATTTTTTTTCTATCTTTTTTTAATTCTATCTTTTGATAGTTCATCACACTACAGTATAGATAACTATACCAGCGTAGTTAAGCCCTTAGCCCAATTATTGAGTCATTGCAGCCTTTGCATTGAATCCAAACACTTCTCTATCAATACAATCTTAACTTAACTGCTGTAGCTGAAACTATGCCACTTGATAGATTGTTCCATGTTGAGACTATTCTGTTTGTCAAGAAATTGAATCGACCAGAGCTTCTTTTATTGATCTCTCTCGAAATTATTTGATCTTCTTATATTCAGTGAAAAACTTTTGGCATAATTAACACAATTGCCATATTTTATTTTCTCCACACCATTAATAATCTTATACTTTTGAATCAAATCACTTCTCAATCTTCTCTCCACTAAGTTTTGTAACTTAAAAATTTTTAATCTTTCCCCATATGTCTTGTACTTGACTGACTTAACGAGTTTCGTTGCTCTTTTTTGTACAAGAAATGTAATGCCAGTTTTAAATGAAGGACACCACATACTTACAGCATATTCTAGATTAGGTCTTACAAGTGAGGTATAAAAAAGTTTTGTCGATCTACAATCCAGATGTCCAAGGGAAAAAATAAACCTAGTAAGGCTAAAGGAATACATTATTTCAGAAATCTAATTTTAGAAACTTAATTTTAAATAATTTTGAAGTTTTCAAGAAGCCGATTTAATTTGTCTATTAAATTTTTCCTTAGAATTTTATTATGAGTATCTTGTAAAAGGCACATATCAATTTATAAAATGTCAAATAATCACTAAGCTCCATTTTTTCTTAATTCATTATTTAAACATTATTCATATTTTTTAATCCATTAAAAAAAAAATTCTTTTGAATTTTTAAGATCGAAAGTCATTTAGAAAATTTTTTACCTAATTTTAAAATAAAATAAAAAAGATCGTACCGGTATGTTTAGAAATAAAATGTTTGAAATTGTTTGCATTTGGATTAATTGACAATTATTTTGGCTTTAAAAATCATTTTAAAAATTAAATTAATATAAACTATATCAAATTAAACAATCTATGCCTCATAAAAACACATTTTATTTAAGCCATTTAGAAATTTTCTAGTCATTCTTTGAACATCATCGATGATCTAAATGATTACTGGTCTATAAGCTATTCAAACAAAAATCAGAAATTTTAGCTTAGATTAAGAAAAGTAAATATGATACATTTGTATAAGAATGTCGAATAATATAAACAATTCCAGAAGCTTTTAAGTAACGAAAAACGGTTATAACAAACCAAAATTATTTCATTTGTGAATTTAATTTAAAGGCGATTGTCATATCATTAATGTTTGACATGGAACTTATTTTGAAACTCGATACCATAGCTAGAATTTATCTCAATCCAAGAGCTGTAGCATAGAATAAATAAGGTTTATATTCCAAAAATAAGTCGTGAAACTTTTCTGCAAAATGCACAAAAGCTGAATAATTCTGCAGAAGTTAAATTTAGATGATGCAAATTGTGTATCATGTGTAATAATTTACAAAACAAATTTAACCTTCCAGAAAAAAGGACTTTAAATGTTTAAAGGACTTTGCTCAAAAAAATTAACCTATTGACAATAGCTATATAAAAATACTCAATGTACTTTATATATTTTTTACATGATTTCTTTTACGAACCTTTAGAAATTAAATTTTACCTAACACTTTTTACCCCACATACTCTATGTACTTTATATACTCTATGGTTGTTAAAGAGCAAGGAGTAAAATGTTATGGCTAACCCAAAACAATTGCTTAACCTAAGCCCTAACACTCAAAAATTTCGAGTTTATTAAAACAAATTTAACCCTAACCCAGCCCTAGTTTTAATCAGTATATAAAGTACATAGAGTATGTGGGGTAAAAAGTCTTGAGTTGTTAGCCACGTAGTTTTTAATCTTATTCTTGAAATTATTTTCTAAAAAAAAGGACTATTATGTATTTTTCTATATCCTTTTGTCTATTAGTGAAAAAATTAATTAAAAACAATTAAACTAAAACTAAGTTATAAAATTAGTTTCATTCAAGATTTTTAATTCAGATTTTTTTAGTAAAATTGGGTTAAAATTATTTTTCTTTATTGATTTATTTTTCTATCTTATATGAAAGTTAGTTTTTGAAAAAAAAATTAAGATCTATGAAAACCACCCAGATATTGTTTTTAAAATAATTGGTGGGTGTTGTTTTTTCAAGGGTCCAAATTATTTAACTTAGTTTATTATTGTACTGTACTTTTGTGCCAACATTCACAACCAAAAGAAAAAGCAAAAAAATTTGAGTGCCTCAATTAAAAGAAAACTTTCAAGCCAAATTGATTTTGTTCATGAATTTTTTTTTTAATGAAGGCTTTTAAATTGTATGCCAAATTTACGTATATAAGAAGAACAGTACTTGTATTCATTTAAAATTTTTGTGTCCCTTTAGTTATTAATATTTAGATAAAAACAAAAATTTTTGTAATTTATGACGAAAAGCTTATAATTAAATTTGTTCAAAACTGTTTTCAAGAATACATTTTTGAAAATTTGTTTTTATGGTTTAATCTAATAGAAAACTTTGCGGGGTTTAATAACAAAGAATGTATTCAAAAAAGAGTTTTTTTGAGGTTTTAAAATTTTTCTAGTCATTTCTGAAAAATTCCTATTATCAAATTTTATGGTAAAGATATAAAACTATTTTTAAATTTATAACTTTTAGCTTAGCTAAAATTTCTTTTTATTCAATTTTCTACAAGTGACTAAAGCTAGATGCATTATTTTGAATTGAAACGATTTCAATAAAGATCCAAGTATGCATGCTTAGAAACACTTTTTTATTTGAAACTTGTTTTCTTTCTTTTTTTAAAAAAAAAATAGAAAGATTCATCAACAACAAAAAATCATGTAATCTTTTCTATTCAATTAATTTGTTTGAATTAACATTTATTTAGATTAAGCATCGAAAAAAAAAAATTTTTTTTTTCGTTTCCTTTCTAAGATAAATTCGCATTTAGCATAAGACCAAAATGGTAAAAAATAAAAAAACTTTAAATAATCTAATTTGAAAATAATCTTATAAATGTGTTAAAGGTCTCTAATCCAGGCAAATTTTTAATCCAAATCATATTTATCTTAATTTCAGTTAATGAAATCATCAACTCGCCAATAGCTGAAAGACTAAGTGTCAAAGGCATAAAAGGTATTTTAGAAATAAAAGCATTTGATAAATAGATAAAATCAACTGAAAAAAAATTTTTTTTTTCTAAACAAGATCCAAAATTAAAAAATGAGAAAAAAAAGTTATTAAAAGCTCGATTAGCCAATAATTGTCAAGCAGGTAGTCCCGAGCCAATTTGGGAAGATGATGAAATAACTGAGACCTATTGTAGATGTCCAAGTGGAACTTACGGTTTAACTTGTCTTGAAGATTTTGTAAATCCTTGTAATGGCGTGCAAACTTATCATCGAGCTGATGCACAAATTAAGCCAAATTATTTCATTGAATGTAATGGCAAAATTCCGTATTTAATGAAATGTGCCAGAGGAACCAAATGGAATCAAGATATTTTAACTTGGTAAATAATTTTGTGTTTATTTTAAAAATTGTAAAATAAGTAAAAAATTTATTCTGCTAATTTTTTTAAGCGATTGGAACTGGTCTGGACCAGGTTCATACGGTGAAGCCACAGGTAATCCAGTTGTAATTGCTAGTCCTCAAAAAAAACATCACTTAGGCTATAGGGGAAATGAAGAATATGTTCAAAAAAGTGTAAGTAAACCAATTATTCAAACAAATGTAGCTCAACCTAAACCAGTGCCAGTAAAACAACAATCCGGTTATGCTGTTCAAAATTCTGGATTTGATGGTCAATTAAATCAGGAATCATCGGCTTATGGTGTTAATTCAGGACTCCAACAAGGTAAAGTAAGTTTGGTCAAGCAACCTGTTGCTGATCAATCGAGTGGTTATGGAAGCTCGATGAATCAAAATGCCTATCAAGCTCAAGCTCAATTGAAACCTGTTGTAGTTCCTCAACAACAGCAACAACAAGCTTTTGTTTCACCATCGCCAAGTTCAGCTTATGATGCTTCAGCGGTCCAAGATTCAAGTTATGGCGCTCAACAAAGTCAACAATCTGGTTACAATGTTTATAAAGCCCCATCTCAACCTGCTCGAGTCAACCAACAATTGGATTACAATAGTCAATCAAATTATGAAGAATCAACTAATTACGGTACTCAACAAGTAGAACAATCAAATTATGGTGGAGTAGTCTCACAACAAAATGCAAATTTAAATAATCCTGTTGTTAATCAACAAGCGCTTTATGATCAATCATATGGCAATGTAGCTGCACAACAATATTCGCCTCCAGCTCAGCAAAGCCAACAATATGCGAGCTCGTCAAACAAGCAACAATCATCATATGGAAATTTAGTGTCTCAAAATACAGGTGCCTATAATTCTGAACAATCAAACTATGGATACCAAGAGAATAGTGTTAATTCACAAGGTTTAGTAGCTCCAAAACAACCAGTTTCTTCTTATGGTTCTAACGTTCAACAATCAGGCTATGAACAAGTATTACCAAACACATCAGTTTTTAAGCCTCAAGTTATACAGCCCAAGCCAAATATTCCTCACACACAAGTTTCACAATCTGAATATCAAGTTGAAAAAACAGGTTACGGCTCAGGAGTCCAACAGCAAGCTTCTTATAGTGTTCCAGTACAACAACAAACAGTTAAACAAATAGTTCATGTAGTTCCAGCATACGGATCAACTCAACAAGAATCATCTCAAGTTGACCAAGTTGGCAGTTATGGTAATCAAGTCTCTCAAAATACCTACCAACCGTCGAATGTAGTAGATCAACAAGGCTCAGGATATGAATCTAATTATGGTTCGAGTCAATCAGGCTATGAATCATCAAGTCAACAGCAAAATTATGCATTAAACGAAGGTCAACTTGTTGGACAACATGGAGGAGCATATGGATCAAGTCATCAATCATTTTCGCCTATTTATAATCAAGTAAATGAAAATTCCGATTTATATACAAAATTATCACCCGAAATAATTCAAAAAATAGACGAAATTAAATATTCATTTTTAAAAAATCCTAAGAATCAACAGACTGTACAAGATCAAGATCATAATTCTCAGCAACTTTACAGTCAATACCAAGAAGAAACTCAAACTCAAGAATCATATAATCAAGAGCAGCAACAACCAGCTTATGCTGCTCCAGCTCCAGTTCAACAACAACCAGCTTATGTAGCTCCAGCCCCAGCTCCAGCTCAACAACAACCAGCTTATGTAGGTCCAGCCCCAGCTCCAGCTCAACAACAACCAGCTTATGTAGCTCCAGCTCAACAACCAGCTTATGTAGCTCCAGCCCCAGCTCCAGCTCAACAACAACAACCAACTTATTCGGCTTCAGTTTATAATTCTCAGCAACAAGACACTCAATCTTACCAAGAAGAATCTCAACCAAACGAATCATATAATCAAGAACAACAACCAGTTGTGACTAAAGATTTACTTAAACAAGCCTTGGGTAATTTAAATCCACAAGGTAATGGTTATGAAAATCCTATTCAAGACATTTACAATGCTTTAGTAAAAAAGCAAGGAGGAAGTAGTCAGGATGTTTTAAACCAACAGTCGGTTCAAAAAGAGCAAGATAATACTATTCAACAAATACAAGGAATAATTGCTCAAGGAGGACAAAAATCAAAAGCTGATCAATCTGGCTATCAAGTTCCTAAAATTCCTGAACAACCAGCTCCACAACCCGATTATATACCTCCACCAATTCAACCATCAGGATATCAAGTACCACAAATTCCAGACGAACCATTACCACAGGCAGGGTATGCTCCACCTGTTCAAGTACAACAACCCGTTTACGAAGTTCAACAAGCGCCGGTTGTTCAACCACCAGTTTATGGAAACGTAGAGCAACCTGTTGTTAGACAACAAAAAAGTCTATTGAATTTTTTGATACCTAAAGTAACTACAGCTCAGTATGCTGGGAATCAACAATTTTTCAAAATAGATATACCATTTGATAAATCAGGTGAGCAAGGTTGTCCAGATGGCCCAAATGGTGTCGTACTTGGTTTAAGTTTATCAGTTTATTAAATTTTAAAAAAATATTTCTAGTTTTTTTAGTTTTATTTGTTGTTATTTTGATATGTTCCATTGTTGTATTTGGTCTTAATTATTTAATTTTTTTTTAGAAAAAAGATGGAATATTTTCCTAAACTTTTTATTTTATTCTTCTTTTTTAGTCAAAAGCTTTTTTTAGTTTTTTTAGTTATTTTTTTGTTAATTTTTTTTTTATCAAATAAAAAAAATTTTGAATTTTTTTTGTCAAATTCAATAGAAAAAAAGGCGCTTTAGAATTTCAAAGTTTCCAACGAGTTGAAAAAATTTTTTGTAAACACAAACACACTTTACTTTAGTTTCATTTACCTTATCAAGTAAAGTAAACAATCTTCTTTACCAATTTTCTTCTTAAGTAAATTAAGTAAAAATTTACTTTTACAGCAATTTCTTTGGAAAAAAAAGGCGTTAGCGTAAAATTTAGTTTTTACTATATTTTTGATATATTTTCAATTTTTTTCAGCAAAAAAGAAAGCTTATTTTCTTTATAAAAATTCACCATCTTAGGGATTTTATTTTGAAAGCGGAAATTACTAACCAGCATCAAAAATTGAACTAGCAATTTTGGTAACGGTAACGCTCACGCCTTTTTTTCGAAGCAAGTTCTGTACTAGTGAAATATGTAAAAAAAGAGTTTCATTTTTTAAGTACAGTACAAATCAAAATAAGTTGTACGTATCTTTTCCTTTCCTCTTCCTCGATTCTTCCTCTTCTTTTCTTTTCCTTTCCTGAGAAAAGAAAGGTTTCAAAAAAATACGTTATAAAATATTTGTTTTTATTGATTCTTTTCCTCAGAGAAAGAGTCGAAGAAGAGTCGAAGAACAAAATGCGTACAAGTTAGTTCTAATTTGTACTGTAAATTAGAAGAATAACTGCAAATATTTAGTTTTTCAAGTACCTGTGGTATTTCAAAGTAATTTTTGTTGGGTTAAAACTACTTTATTTAGCAATACTTAAAGAAATTTTTTTTTTTCAAATTTACTTTAAAAAACTAAATTCATAATTTATATTTAATAGTAAAAGTAAATACTTAAAACTTACTTTACCTAATTTACTTAAGAAAATTTGGTAAAGTTTTATTTACCATTTCTTAGTAAAGCAAAGTAATGTGCACCCCTAAAACGTATCTAATTCACATATATCATATATTGTGGATTCACATATACAGTATTGACAAAAAGAAAGAGAACGACATGAATTTTTTCTTTATTTCAAATTTAAAAAGTCGTCCTTTTTGAATGGATCAACATTTTGAAACAATTTCTTTTTTATTTAAGAATTGCTCATTTTCTCTTT
>NTPY01000858.1:18886-42971 GCA_002922825.1 Brachionus calyciflorus | reverse complement strand
GCTCGTTCGAAAGAGAAAATGAGCAATTCTTAAATAAAAAAGAAATTGTTTCAAAATGTTGATCCATTCAAAAAGGACGACTTTTTAAATTTGAAATAAAGAAAAAATTCATGTCGTTCTCTTTCTTTTTGTCAATACTGTATTGTGGATATTCGTAATTTTCGAAAATCAGAAAAAACTTGGTTGGTCAATATCAATACAGTGGTTCTTTTATAAATGTAACAACCGTAACTTTTGAACGGAACCATAACTCATATTAATTAGCCTTCATTTTCAATTTTGAGATTTTTGAGCTTTGGTTACGGTTACGGTCAAACATGACGTTAAATTTTTATAAGAAACACTGTATGTATGGTTAAATTCTCAAGTTTATAGACTTAATTATTTTGAGATTTCATTTACAGTGAATTCTCGATTATCGAGACCCTTGATTATCGAGATTCGAGACTTTTTTAGCAAATTTTTGTTTCCCGAATTTTTCTAAGCCTTTTACATGTAAAAAAAATTCGATTATAGAGACTAGAGTCTCGATAATTATTTTATTATCGAGACCTTTTTCTTAGTTAAATTGATACACATCAATGTAAATTTTACTTTTTTTTCGAGACTTAATTTTTTTTATTATTTAAGCAATTATATTATGAATTAATTTATCAATTATTCTAACAACTATCTTATACTTTTCTTTTTTCTAAATTTCTTTTTTTATTTTCATACTTAATTATTAATTACATGTTATTTTCTTACAAAAAAAAGGACATAACAAAAAATCTGTTTCGGTTAAATTTTGATTTCTCTAAATAAATATAAAATCAATTGTAAAAATATTTAATTAAAATGATGAAAGGACTTAAATAAGGATAAAAATAAAATTCGAAAATTAGAGAGAATTTAATCTTCGAAATTAAGTCTTCAATTTTCAATTTTGAAGTTAAAATATTTTTTTTTTTAATTTTTAAAATTAAATTTTCATTTTTTCGAGACTTTTTTCTAAAAATCACAAAGTCTCGAGAATTGATTAAAGAGACAAAATTATCGAGACTCGTTTTTTTGTTTCCCAAACGAGTCTCGATAATCGAGAATTCACTGTATTGTTAATCTTTCCCTATTATTCTTAAAGTTAAGCTAGAAATTTGGGTAAATTCTTTATGGAAAAATTCCTATCGATTCGATATTAAAAGAATTTTTAGAATTCTCGTTTTGAAGATACAATCAATTAACCTTTTTTCTATACCTTTTCCATTAGAGTTACTGCACTTCTATCAATTTTATGTCATACAATAGAGAACCATCGTATCGTATCGTAGCATATCATACCTGCGTTTATACTGAAATAAGAAAAAACATCCAAATGAGAGACAATTTGTGAATACACTGAATAAAAAATTAAAGATTAAAACTAGAAAAAATTTCGTAACCTGTATTCTTCCCGTAAATATAAAAAATTTAGACTAAGGCTAACATTTTTTTTTCTAGAATAAAAAAATTTTGAAAATTAATTGTAAATATTTAATTTTTTTTTCTTTTAAAAAAATAGTTTTTAATTTCCACAAAACTTATAGAAAGTTTTAAAGAGAATTGATATATCATCAATATGTTATTTTAGTATTACTAACTTTTTGCTACTAAAATGAATTTAAAAGTTTAGGTAAACTACTGGTTATGTTTGGAGAACCTTATCAAAATATTTTACTATTTTTAAAGGGAAAAAATTTTGGCAAGTCTTAATTTGAAAAACAATTTTTTTTAATAGGGTGAATTAAAAAAATCTCAACTGAGCTGTATTTTCTAATTTCAGTATGCTATGCTACGGTAGGGTACGCTGTTACGTTACGCTACGACATTAAATTGATACCAGTGCAATATCTAAAAAATGAAAAATATTTTTTAGTCATAGAGTTATTACAAAAATTTTAAATGTTTTTTTTTTTGAATATACTCTAATTTTAAGATTAACTTTTTATAAAACTTGATTAAGGTGGCATGAAAAAAGAAGAGGTGTGCTTTTCAGCTAAATCTACCAATCAACCTCCAAAATATTTGGTTGCCGACCAAGAAAAAAAGAAAAGTGTTATCCAAATGAAAGATAAGATCAAAATTATTTTAAATTAGCATTGATTTGTCCAAATAATGGTTAAAATAAAAAAGGTTTATATAAGCAAAAAATATCCTTTTCGAATTCATCAAAAATTTAATTATTTGAATTAAATTTAAAGAGATTAAATTTAAATAAGTATTATTCGATATTCGAATTTTTAAAAAGAAATCATATTCAAATTTGGTATTAGTCTTTGGACTAATTTTTGAAAAGTAAACTTTTGGTTTTTGCTTTAAAATTAAACAAAAGGAAGTTTTTTTGGCTTTGGTTTAAGTGTTTTTTTTTTAACATTTTATATTTTATTGTCTAAATCTAAATGGATGAATCAAGGAAAAACTGATGCTAATATTAGATTTAAAAATAATGTTGTGGAAAATCTGATCAAAAAGAATAGTTAATTTTAAATAAAGCCAAGTAAAATCTTTAAGCTTTCAAATAATGAAAAAAAATAACAAAAGATTTTTTTAAAGCAATTGAATTTAAAACTTATCACTCTGAAGCAAAAACATAGAAGAGTGTAAATTTCTTTAGAGAAAGTAAAGCTTTATTTATTGAATTTTAAAAAACTTAGATCGTGTTAGATCATAAGGAGAAAAAATGACTGCTTTGAAATTTGATAAAAAAAAATTTAAACAAAAAATTGCTATAAATATTAATTGAAGCTTGGACAAAATTTCAAGAGCATAGAGAGAAAAATTTAAGCTTTAGAAAAAAATCTCAGAAACCATTTATAAATAAGAAATTTTAAAATTTCTATAAAATTAATCTTTTGAAAATTTCAATTTTAGATTTTTTTGCATTTTAGTTAGTTTTTATTTTTAAATGGTAAGTTTTATTAGAAAAAAAAATTAAAAATTATAAAAAATTTGGTAATGTTAGTTTTTATCAAAGTTTTTTAAAGTCGCTCTATTGTGCTTAGTAGCAGTAAACTTTGCTGTTGCATCACCATATCAAGCTCGTTATTTGCCAGATGAAGCTCCAGTACAACAACAAGTATATGCTGTACCAGCTGCCCCATTAAGACAAGCTCAACAACCATCATACGCTGCCCCAGCCCGACAACAACAAGCTTACGCTGCTCCAGCCCCAGCTCCAGTCCAACAACAACCAACTTATGCTGCCCCAGCCCCAGTTCAACAACAACAAGCTTATGCTGCTCCAGCCCCAGCTCCAGTTCAACAACAACAAGCTTATGCTGCTCCAGCCCCAGCTCCAGTCCCAGCTCCAGTTCAACAACAACCAGCTTATGCTGCTCCAGCCCCAGCCCCAGCTCCAGTTCAACAACAACAAGCTTATGCTGCCCAAGCCCCAGCTCCAGTTCAACAAGAATACAGAGATCCAGCCTTAGATTTAGAAAATACTTGCAGAGTTGGTTATGTTCAACCAGTTTGGGAAGAGGACAAAATTACAGAAACATACTGCAGATGTCCAGATAATTCATATGGTTATAATTGCCAAGAAGGATTCAGAAATCCATGCAACGGATATGGACAATATTTCCCAGCTGATCACAGAGTTCCAAACAATTACTTTATTGAATGCTCATGGAACACACCATATTTGATGAAGTGTGCCAAAGGTACTGTCTGGAACCAAAACTTATTGACTTGTGATTGGACTGCTGATGCCACTCACGAAACTTATGCTCAATACAATCAACAAAACCAAGTTGCTCCAGTTCAACAACAACAAGCTTACGCTGCTCCAGCCCCAGCTCCAGTTCAACAACAACAAGCTTATGCTGCCCCAGCCCCAGCTGAACAAGATTCATATGCCGCTCCAGCACCAGCTGAACAAGAATCATATGCCGCCCCAGCCCCAGTTGAACAAGAATCATATGTTGCCCCAGTCCCAGCTCCAGTTCAACAACAAGCTTACGCTGCTCCAGCTCCAGCCCCAGTTCAACAACAACAAGCTTACGCTGCTCCAGCCCCAGCTCCAGTTCAACAACAACAAGCTTATGCTGCTCCAGCCCCAGCTCCAGTTCAACAACAACAAGCTTATGCTGCTCCAGCCCCAGCTCCAGTTCAACAACAACAAGCTTATGCTGCCCCAGCCCCAGCTCCAGTTCAACAACAACAAGCTTATGCTGCCCCAGCTCCAGTTCAACAACAAGTTTATGCTGCCCCTGTTCAAAGAGCCCCAGTTCAACAATTATTCTATGGAGCCTCATCTCAAAACAGACCAACAACATATAACTTAGCTGCTCTTTTACGTAACCCATATTATTAAGAAAAAATATTTCAATTTTTTAGTTTTTTAAATTTTTAATTGTTATTTTATTTTTAGTTTTTTTCCTAAAATAAATTTTTATTTTAAAAATTTTTCAATATTTTTTACTATTTCAAGAAATTCAAGAAACACTTTTTTTTGTATCCAAATATTTCTTTAGCTTTTTTTTAGACCACGATTTGTTTCAGACCGAATTGTTTTAAAATTAATCTATCGCAAATTTAATTTTTTTCCTTTTCTTTCCAGAAAGATCCACCTGATTAGCCTTTAAAGATCGTTTTTATACCTTAAAAAAAAGGAATTTTGAATTTGAATATTTATTAAACATTTTTACATCATAAATTTTTCAGAATGAGTTCGAGCATTGGTCACGATACTATCTATTTCATGATCTTCATACGCCATATTGTAACGAATCAAAATAAAAACTCTTTTTTACAGTCTTCGGTATGACCATATAATTTAGCTTTATTGTGTATTCTATGAAACGTTTCATAGAATCATATTCTTTTGTACGAGCATCTTTTGTCTCTTAAAATTACTCATTAATTCCCTTCATCGATGATAGTAGCGACCTACGCATGACATATTTGAATATTTAATTGACTTAAACTTGTCAGAATATCGCTCGAACTTTCAAATGAAATTTTCAATAATCGCAAAATAAAATTAAAAGTAACGCTCAAAATTTTTAAGTGTATTGATTTAAAATCATTCAGACTATCAATAAGGATGCTAATCAAATTTGAAACGCTCCCGAACGTAAAATATTTTAGGACCATATTGATTCGACTTAAGTCCAAATAATATGTTTGAGTCCTTGTATCTATTTTAACTAAGCTTTGTATATAGTAGAGGTGCCCATTATACTATACTTAGTTGAAGTATACAGGTATAAGTATAAAATTTTATACTTTATATAAACTAACTCAATTACTCTCGGATAGGTTCTTCCTACTAGTAATTGAGTATAAATAAGCATTTAAATAAATAAATAAATAAATACTTCTTAAAAAAATTGCTCTAATGTCTTTTAATAATGTTTTCAAGTATTTTTGGTTGAGAATTTGGCGATTTCCGAAAAAGTAAAAAAGTATAAAAAATTATACTTTATATACTTTTCCTAAAATTGCTGAATTTGGTATTGTTTCAATCGGAAAACTTTTTTTCTGCTATTTTTGATCGATATTCCAAAAAGTATATAAGTATATGGAATTTATACTTTTACCAGTATAAGTATAAATTTTATATACTTATACTCATATACTTTTAGTATATTTTTTAATTCTTTATATACTTTAACAAATAAATATTTTTTACACTACTTTTTTTATATTTCAATAAAAAAAATTGAAACTGATTTGTAAAACTGATTTTAAACAAAATATATTAAAAGTATATGAGTATAAGTATATAAAATTTATACTTATACTGGTAAAAGTATAAATTCCATATACTTATATACTTTTTGGAATATCGATCAAAAATAGCAGAAAAAAAGTTTTCCGATTGAAACAATACCAAATTAAGCAATTTTAGGAAAAGTATATAAAGTATAATTTTTTATACTTTTTTACTTTTTCGGAAATCGCCAAATTTTCAACCAAAAATACTTGAAAACATTATTAAAAGACATTAGAGCAATTTTTTTAAGAAGTATATAAAGTATAAAATTTTATACTTTATACCTTAAAGTAAAGGATTATGATCAGCCCTAGTATATACTGTTTCAAATTAACTTAATGACTAAATTTTTTCATAGCGAACACTAAGAAAATCAATAAATCACAGAACAACCAGAAAGGTTGTAAATAAAAGTTATAACATGAGCTTTAGTTTGAAAAATTCAATTCTTTTGAAAAAGCATTCAAAAATTGCTTTAGGAAAATTAAACTTTGAGCACTTAGTAAATTTGGAAAGAATTACCAAAAATTGTAACATAAAGTTTACCCCTTAACCTCCATATTAAAAAGTACACATTCCCAATTGTCATTTTATTAACTACAAATATTTAAAATTAAAAAAAACTTTTTCTATTGAATTGAATGAGAGAATTTTCTGGCAATGTTAAACGATGGGTATACGAGAAAAGGTGGAGTAAAATAAATGATAGCAAAGAAAAATTTTAAAATTGACTTGACAACAGTCTTCGATAAATAAGCTATCTATATTTCATTCTAATTAAATTCAGATTTACTGCGCCAAATAGTTTTAAAAAATTGATTCGTTGTTTTTTATTATCTTTTTTGTTTATATATTGCACGAGTCTCTCAATAAACCTCCTTAACCTTTCTCAATCACTCATCGTAACCAGCTTAACATCAATAGATTGATACAATTTTCTTGATTTTTCGAATTCAAATGAATTTTTTTTTTGGTTAATTTAAAGATTCTATAAAAGAAGGATTTTAATATTGTGTTTAAAAATATTAATAAATTCAACTAAATATGCAAGTTTGTTAACTAAAAAAATATCTGATGAGAAATATAGAAAAGGTATTATAATTTTAAAAAAAGTCGACTAAATACAGTAAATTATTTGACGCGATATTTAAAAAAATTAAAACTACGAAATAAACCTTACGTCAATGTGTCACCGAATACTAAAATGAGGTCACGCTGAAAAGCAAGATCGTCTTCTTTTTCCCTAAAATGTGGTCAGTTTGAGCTCTGCTTGATCAAGATCCGAAAAGCACATATCACTTATCAGACCATAAGAAAGGGATAATCCCCAACTTAAATTAAAATAATCGAAACCGGTTTTTAAACCGACTAAAAAAACAGCTTACATTCATTTTTACATTTAATTTTAAAATTAAATACAAGTTCAAAAGATAGAGAATTTTATTTTCTACAATTTGATATATGTCCCTTGAACGGGTTTGTGATCGAAAGTTTTTGTCAAAGTTTGACCAAAATTTTCGATCTATTGAATAGGTTTATAAAAAAAACCTTTTGAACATTACTACTTTAAAATTCTTCTAAATTTAAGTAAAAATCTCATGCTGATTTTTTTAAGAAAAAAGAAAAATGCAAAAGGGTCTTTAACTTTAATGAATCAAAGAAATACTGTTAATAAAAGGAGATACTTTTAGATTTTTTTGTGTGACAATAAAATTTAAATAGATTTTGCCAAAGATCAGCCTGAATAAATATCTTACTTAAAAGAAGATAAGACATGCATAGTTAATAGCAAGATTTTAAAAGGAAAGTAGACAAGCTTCCTAAAATTTTTTCATAATCAATTTTTATAAAAATACTAAGTTGGTAATTATTTAAGGATGAAGGAAACAGGTAAATATTTTTCAAATTCAACTAGGGTGAACGTTTTAAAAATCGTAAACTTTATACAGTCTAACCTCGATGTTGTCAACCTTGATTCTGTCAAATTTTAATTTTGTCAGCAATTTTTTATTTACGGTCAGAAAAGGATTACAATCCCATTACAAAGTTATTTGAATTTGTCAACCTTTTTTTTGTCAATATTTACTTTTGTCAAGTTAATTTTACTCTTATTAGGTTAGATGCGCAATAGTTTAGCATGTATTTTTATTTTGATTTTGTCAATTAAAATTGATTTTATCAAGACTCTTTGATAAAAAGCTTAAGTAATGTTGGATACAATAAGAGAACATCTCATCGATTTCATGCTATAACATTTTTTAGTTTTTTGGAAATATTTTATACTTTTCATTTCATTCATTTCCTTATTACTTCTAAATTTTAATAGAACTAAAGTTAATTTATATAAAAATTGGTGTATTATTTAATCTTTAATATGTTAGTGTTCAAGGCTGAAATCAAACAGTTTCGATTCACAAAAATTCGAACCGTTTCCTTAGCCTATCGTTACACATGACCGTAAAAATTTATTTATTAAGAGCTAAACTTCAATTTTGAATTCAAATTTTATTTAGGAAAAAATTTCAAAAATAATCGCAAATCATTATACAAAGAAAATTTATTAATAGGGTGGTATGGAGGGGGCGAAGCACCCTCCATGACTTATTTTAATAAAAATTAAACGAAAATTATATCTGTGAAAAAATCAAAATTTTTCTTCGAATGAGATCTGTGAACATTTTTTATGTGAAGTTTTTTCATCGAAATTGTTTTCTGAGAAAAATGCACCATTTCTGCTGAAATAAACTAAAATTGTTTGTTGAAAATACAGATTCTCTACTATCTATTAAATATTTTTTTTTGTTAAAATAGTTATTAGTAGAGCTTGCCATAGTGCTGCATCTTCCCAAAAAATTTAAAATTAGTGTACCAGAAATCATAAAATAACAAAAGATTTAATCAATGAATACCTGAAAAAAAAGATGGTTTATTTATTTTTGGAAAGCTTTTTCATAGATTTTTCGCAGATTGTTTTCACAGAAATATTATACGCATAAAATTTTTTCACAGATAATTTTTCACATAAATTTTATTTGTATTGGCAATGGTTCTACGTTTAGCTCGAGCCATTTTTTCAATATTTAGATGGCTAGAAAAAAAAATTTTTTCTATTTTGAAATAATTCTCAAGGGTAAAACACCAAAAATACAAATTCATCTAATTTTTTCAAAACTTTGCGATTTAATTATTCAGTATTTTTATTGATGGGGTAAAAAAAACACACACTTAGAAAGCACATTTCCTGTACTAATTAATTAAAAATAAAGTAAGTTTCCAAGTCAATTTAATTTGTTTTAAAGTATGATTACGGGTATTTATACCCTTTAAAAACTAATTGTTGATTATGTAAATTTCAGTCTTCCGTATGATTGAAATCTGTCAAACTGTCATCACTTAAGATTATAAATTATTTGTAACATAATCATAATTTCATCTAATTATGTTGATAATATTCAAACTCTTCTAAGCTTGGTATACTTTCATCCAAGTTCTCTGACAAACATTTAGAAAATTTTTCAAAATAATAGACAATAAAATACAGATTATAGACAGTACCGTATCTTTTTTTGGTTTGGCTTTACTTAAAAAAGAAGCTTTTTGAAAAATGTTGCTTAAAATGTAAATTCAGTCTCCGCTCTTTAATCTAGTGATGGGCAACTGTTTTTTTGTATAAAACCGGTTTGTCAGTTATTTGATTATTTACAAAGGTATCACTGTGGAATACCTTGAGTCTTTATGAATTTTATTTTCAATTAAAATAAATCAATCTTTGAAAAAAAAAGATGATCGTTGTTAAATTTTTAAAAAAACTGATTCTTTTTATTTGTGAGATAAAAATACTTCTTCAATTTTTTAACTCAACTTGTTAAAAAAATCGAAAACATTCAAAATTTAGGCTGCAGTTTATTTTATGTTGAAAAAAAAATTTTAATAAATGGAAAACTAAAAGATAATTTTTTCCGAAATTAAGAATTTTTATTTTCCTGACTGACAAATACACATTTTAATATTTGCCTGGAAAGCTTAAACTATTTAAAAATAATAAAAGAATATCTAGAAGATTTGATGTAAAAATTAAAATTCAAAAGAGTTATTTTAATAAAAGAATAATGTAAAAAATATAATTATTAAGATATTAAATGACTGCTTTAAAATTTGAAAAAGAAAACAAAACATTCAAAAAGCTAAAAACCAAGTATAAAAGAGAAAATTTAA
The DNA here is from genome assembly GCA_002922825.1 of Brachionus calyciflorus. Taxonomy (NCBI): domain Eukaryota; kingdom Metazoa; phylum Rotifera; class Eurotatoria; order Ploima; family Brachionidae; genus Brachionus; species Brachionus calyciflorus. Next base: position 33,022 of record NTPY01000858.1, on the reverse strand, counting down.
CCAATACAAGTAAAAATTAAAAAAAGTCTTTTTATTGGAAGTTTATTTTTAGATTATTTTAGTTGATATTAATTTTTATTAAAAAAAAAAAATTTGCTAATTAGATAATTTTAGGAATGTCTTATTTATCATCGGTATTACAAGTTACTTTTTTGTGGTTAATAACAGTAAACTTAACTGCTTCTTCACCATATCAAGCTCGTTATTTACCAGATGAAGTTCTAATACAAAAACCAGCTTATAATGGCCGAGCTCCAGTTCAACAACCAGAAAAATTATATGATGCTCAAAATCAAAAAGATAGTTACGAAAATGAACATTTAACAAATGCTCAAGATAGACAAGTTTATGGTGTACAAGCTCAAGCAATAATTAAAAAAGAAGTTTCAGAAGTTTACCAAACTATTTCAAAGCCACAAGTTCGAAAAATACAGCAACAGAATTATGAAGCCAAATCGACTTATGGCAACCAAGCTCCATATCAAGTTAAACAACAAGATTCATATGATGCACAAGCCCCACTCCAACAACCAGATTACGCTGCCCAAGCCCAAGCTCCAGTTGAACAAGAATCATATGCTGCCCCAGTCCAACAACATCCAGCTTATGCTGCACCAGCTCGAGTCCAACAACAATCAGCTTATGCAGCACCAGTCCCACTCCAACAACAACCAGCTTATGCTGCACCAGTCCCACTCCAACAACAACCAGATTATGCTGCACCAGCCCCAGCTCCAGTTGAACAAGAATCATATGCTGCCCCAGCTCCAGTTCAACAACAACAAGCTTACGCTGCTCCAGCCCCAGCTCGAGTTCAACAACAACCAGCTTATGCTGCACCAGCTCGAGTTCATCAACAATCAGCTTATGCTGCTCCAGCCCCAGCTCGAGTTCAACAACAACAAGCTTATGCTGCCCCAGTCCCAGCTCGAGTTCATCAAAAACCAGCTTATGCTGCTCCAGTCCCACTCCAACAACATCCAGCTTATGCAGCACCAGTCCCAGCTCGAGTTCATCAACAACAAGCTTATGCTGCTCCAGCCCCAGTCCAACAACAACCAGCTTATGCTGCACCAGTCCCACTCCAACAACAACCAGATTATGCTTCACCAGCTCGAGTCCAACAACAATCAGCTTATGCTGCTCCAGCCCCAGCTCGAGTTCAACAACAACAAGCTTATGCTGCCCCAGTCCCAGCTCGAGTTCATCAAAAACCAGCTTATGCTGCTCCAGTCCCACTCCAACAACATCCAGCTTATGCAGCACCAGTCCCAGCTCGAGTTCATCAACAACAAGCTTATGCTGCTCCAGCCCCAGTCCAACAACAACCAGCTTATGCTGCACCAGTCCCACTCCAACAACAACCAGATTATGCTGCACCAGCCCCAGTTCAACAACAACAAGCTAACGCTGCTCCAGCCCCAGTCCAACAACAACCAGCTTATGCTGCCCCAGTTCGAGCTCCTGTTCAACAAGAAGCTTATCCTAACCTTGCTCCTACTTATGCTTCTTCAGCTCAAATTCCACAGCAAGAATCATTTGGTGCTTCAGTTACAGCTCAACGTCAACTGTATGGTTCCCCAAATCACACTAGATATTTAATAAATAATTTACCTAAATCATATTGAGGAAAATTTTTTTTCTAAAATAAAGTTTTATTTCAAATAAAGACTTTTTTAGATAATTCTTCGAAATTTTCTCATTTTTCTACAATGGCCAATGCAACATAAATTCTTTTTTTTTAAGTATTTTTTCCGCAAAAACAAACTACACCATGTTTTTCATCATTTTTTTTTATCTTAGAAAAAGTGAAAAAATTAAAAATAAATCATCTTTATTTTGTTCATAGGCTTTTATAAAAGCAACCACTTTTTAATTTTTGTAATTTTTTGTTGCTTTTAGAACTATTAATAATTTTTTTTGTTTTTCTTGATTCATCATCTAAAATTATACAAGGGAGTAAATTTTTTGCCAAAACGTAAATTCAGGTCATAGGAAGCTTGAAAAAATAGGTTTTTAGTTGTTCCATTCAAACTACAGTCAGACCTTGATTTTGTCAATGGTCTGCGTAAAACGGAAATCGTTGACAAAAACAAATATTGACTGTCTCGAAGTTGTCAACAAAGGTTGACAAAATCGAGTTGTTAACAAAGATAGACAAAATTGAAATTTTTATTGTAAAAAAATAATTGTAAAAATTAATTCATTAATATAATAATAATAAATAAAGATAAAGCTACATATTTCTTAATAATTTTTGCTCTTTTCAACTTTATCGTCTTTTATCTTTTTTTGTGATAACATAAAATGTCTGACCAGGCATTATTTTTTCAGTGAAATTTTTTAATTGACAAAATCAAAATAAAAATACATGCTAAACTATTGCGCATCTAACCTAATAAGAGTAAAATTAACTTGACAAAAGTAAATATTGACAAAAAAAAGGTTGACAAATTCAAATAACTTTGTAATGGGATTGTAATCCTTTTCTGACCGTAAATAAAAAATTGCTGACAAAATTAAAATTTGACAGAATCAAGGTTGACAACATCGAGGTTAGACTGTAATAAAGTACCGTATACCCTTGCAAAGAGATGCACGCACTAAAACCCAAATTCTCGGGTTGTATCCAATTTTTTGATTGGTTGAAAAAAAAATTGACCAATCAAAAAATTGGATACAACCCGAGAATTTGGGTTTTAGTGCGTGCATCTCTTTGCAAGGGTATACGGTATTTGGTATTAAAATGTAGGAAAAAAAAATATCGAGCCAGTTTTTTGAAAAAAAATTTATATATTTTTTTTTATATCAAATAAGATTTAAAAAATTGAAAAATTCATTTTTTTTTTTTAATTTTGAGAAATTATATAGTTATAAATGAATTATTAGTTAATTTCCTCTATAAATTACACTTTGATTCTTTATTTCCGTTAAACTTTAAAGTAATATTTCATCTTGTTTCCATAATTTTTTACTAAGCTTTATTAGAAGTTTTCGCCACAATACGGGAGAGTTTTGTACTAGAACTCTACAATACACCAATTGGGTAGTAGAGTATAGTATGCTTCAGTCTCCCCAATATTCGATAACATAGGTTCGTGTTAGGTATCGGAATCATCTATATTTGCCTTCTGAAATTGATTAAATGATATAAATTAACGTATTTGAAATGAAAATATCTTTTACCTTGAGCAAACTCAGTTCAATATCAATATCATCGTTTACAAAGATAATTTTTCTAATTATTTGGAATCTGCTTAGATTAGAGGGAATTTTCGACAAAAATGCTAACGATTTCTATAAGATAAATAAGCTAAACTATAAGATGATTTTTAACCAGATTGAATTGTGATCTTAGCTAGATCGAAATCTGAACAAAAAACATTCGAAGAGAGCGAGTATGAAATTTGAATATAAATTTGATTATCTTAATAAAAAAAAATTAAGAAGCAGTCGAATTTGAATTTTAAGTTTTCTGGCGTTTCCAGTTTTTTCATATTATAAGCGCCTCTTTATATCAATTATAGATTTATTTTTTTACCAATTTATGAGCTTAATAAAAAAGTCATCAAAAAAAGCCGATAAGTATATGTATTTAAAATTAGGCTATTTCATTGTGGACGGGGTGCTAGGTGATGCATGGAATAAAAAGTAATTTTTGATTTAAGTGCATGCAACTCGCAGCAAGGGTAAACGGTAATTTTGACAGTACATATAACAATGAAATCAAATTTTCTATTTTTTGTTTTAAGTTATAAAAATTATGGTCACGGTGAACTTAATAATTACTTTTGATTTTTTACCTCTTTAATATATGATCATAGGCTTTACGAAGCCCAAAATCTTTGATGTAAAAATTAAATTCTAAAAATTTAGCATAAAATAAAATTTTAACTAATTTTTATGGTCAAATATATCTTTTATTGTAATGGTATTTTTAAGTAGTCAAAAAATTTTTTTTTTAAATCTTTGTATATTTCAAAATTTTAAAGTTTTCGACCTTGAATTTAAAGAATATAAAATTTTTAAAACTTGATAAAATTACTTTAACCAAATAAATCTAGGTCTAAAAAAACATGAAAAAATAGACTTTTTTTTAATGCGTTTTTCTAAATAATCTATTGGAAAAACTTTTTAGCTATAGAGAAACAAGCGTGTATTCTTTGCAAACTAATTTCAAAAAAAAAATCTAACAAGCTTCTTTTTGTTTACAGTTTGAAAATTTTTAAAGCACAAGTTCGCTTTCTATTTTTTGTTATATTGACAAATAAAATTTTAAATCTCTTCTTTTGCTTAAAGTAAAAATTTAAAATATAAGAGAGTCTAATTGAAACAGATTATTTCGAATTAAAAAAAAAAACTTGTCTTAAATTAAGCTTATTATTTAAACTTTTTTGTAAAATCATTTTTACTGAATAGGATTAAATTAGAAAATTATTTTGATAAAATTTTAGATAAAAATACGTAAAAATGGTATTAAAATTGGCACTTGTGTGCATCTTGGCATTTCAAATGTCATTATGCTTATCGTTTAAACTATCAAATGAAATTGATTTTGAAGAATTGAAAAATAATCCCGATATTAAAAATATATTGAATAACATTGTTAGCAGAATAGATGAAAGCGATAGAAAAAATACAACAAAATTTATGCCAGTCTCACCAACTCAAGATGATACTCCAAATGAAACTGAATCTTTAATTGATTCGTTAATGAAACTACCATTATGGAATAAATTTCCATTAGGTATAAAATCAGTATCAATTATTGAATTTGCAGATGATGAGGCAAAAAAAAATGAAACAGAAAATAAGGAAAAAAATCACAGAAATAAAAGATTTGCATTAAATCAAATGAACCCATTAGGAAATAATGGTCAAAGATCACCTGTTCAACAAGCTCCACAATTTTCAACCTTTTTACAATATCAACCAAAATTTCAACCATCTTACTCATCAAGATATTCAGCATTTTACTCTGGCCAACAGCAACAACAACCACAATTACCACCACAACAACCACAATTTGCTCCACAACAACAACCACAATTTGCTCCACAACAACAACCACAATTTGCTCCACAACAACAACCACAATTTGCTCCACAACAACAACCACAATACGTTCCACCACAACAGCCACAATATGCTCCAGAACAAACACAATACGTTCCCCCACAACAACAATATGAGCAACCACAATATGCTCCACAACAACAACAATATGAACAACCACAATATGCTCCACAACAACAGCAATATGAGCAACCACAATATGCTCCACAACAACAACAATATGAGCAACCACAATATGCTCCACAACAACAACAATATGCTCCGCAACAAGCACAACAATATGAGCAACCACAATATGCTCCACAACAACAACAACCGCAAACGGCCCCAGCTTCTGCTCCAGTCTTACCTTCGCTTCCATTAGCCCCATCATTACCAGTTCCATTCTTGCCAGTTAGTATTATGCTTTCAGGTAAGCAATCTTCACAAACTCAAAGATCTGTAGCTTCAGATATGCATCAACAACCTATGTTGAGTGCTCCTGCACAACAAGCGTATGCTCCAGTAAGCCAAAGAGATCCAGCTTACGATTTGCCAAATACTTGCTCGGTTGGTCTTGTTCAACCAATCTGGGAAGAAGATCAAATTACTGAAACATACTGCAGATGTCCAGATGGTGGTTATGGTTATAATTGTCAAGAAGGATTCAAAAACCCATGCAACGGATATGCACAATATTATCCAGCTGATCACAGAGTACCAAACAATTACTTTATTGAATGCTCGTGGGGTACACCTTATTTGATGAAATGTGCCAAAGGTACTGTCTGGAACCAACAATTATTGACTTGTGATTGGACTGCTGATGCTTCTCATGAAACCTATGGAGCTTATAGTAATAACCAACCAGCTCAATCATACTCTCACTCAGTTGCCTCAACAGCTCCAGTTGCTCAACATTATGGTGGATACTAAGTTTTGAATTGTTTTTTTTTAGCCACAAATAATTTTTAGTCCTATTTTGTTTTTTTATTTAATATGTTGTTTTAATCTTTTTGAAATAAATCTTTTTTTCTTTTAAAAACTCTTTTATTTAACTATTTAACGCTTTAAAAAAAGCTAAAGTGTGTTTTGGTGAAAACTGAAAGTTGATGTCAAACGAGGATGATGTCTTTATTTTAAAGTCACAAAAATTCTCGTCCCAATAAAAGATTTTTTTAAAATAAATTGTCAGAAAAAAATTTCACCTTTTAATTATTATTTTTGGGTCTTGTAAACCATGTGACTAATGATCATTTTATGACCAGGTTTTTTAGTGTGATAAATTTACTTTTTTGAAGTTTATACAATATTATAAAAATATTACAATTCGTGATAAATTTATTCTTTTAAAATGTATGACAAAATTATCGTGACAAAAGTATACGAAGCGAAATTTGGACATGTATTTTTCCGACATGAGTAATTTCGACAAAACAATTTTGACAGAAATAATTCGGGATTTAAAAAAAAATATACTAATTATCAATTAATTAAATACCCTTATATATTGTTATCACTTTTTCTATTTTTTTTCAAGGAACCTTTGTCAAGTGGGATCAAACGACAATTCGGACAAGAACATTCATTATAATGTCATTTTTGAAGGATTTCTCTGAATTGATTTCGATAGAGCAGAGCTTATTTAAAAAATAATTAAACAATAAAACTTAGGTCGGGAATATTTAAATGATGTCTAAATCAAAATGTCTAATTTATTTTTGTCGAAATAAAATTTTGTCGAAAATATTAAAGTCGAATTTTGACATGTCTAATTAATTAATGTCTAATTAAATTTTTCGAAATAATCTTGTCGAAAAAAAGCATATTCGTGGAGAAATGATAAAAAAATGTTTTTTTAGCGTTTTTATTAAATTTTTTTCCATGTATTTTAACAAAAAAATAAAAAAAAAATTCCCAATACAGTAAAAATTCGATTATGTCGAATTCGATTATATATTGTTTCGATTATGTAGAATTTTAAAAATAACTGTCGACTGAAAAAATGTCTTTTAATTAGATCTAAATTTTTTTTTGATTGAAATCTTATAAATTGATTGATTGAAATTGTTCTAATTTTTAGGACTTTTAACAGAATTGAGCGAAATTTAAAAAAATCGAATTCTTTGTTTTTTTGACTTTGCTCTGTTTATTTATCTTTTTAACCATGCAGCAACTAAAATTCTGTGTCCTTTAAGCATCCTTTAAAAAAACAAAATACGAAACAAAGCTCAATCACAAATTAAAATAACCAACAACCTTTAGATAAGTCACCTTTGTGTGTAACAGACCAAAACAGACCTAAAGTTTCTAGACAAATTTTCTTTTCGCCTTGCTAAAGTTCAATAACTATAACAAAGATTTAATTATACTTATTTTTTTTAATTTATTTCTGTATTTTTTTTAACTTTAAAAAATGATAAAAAAAAATTTAAAACTCAGCTAATTTTTTCATTTATAAGACATAAAAATTTGTCACCATCATGGTTCGATTATGTATAAAATTCGATTATATCCAAGAGCAAAAACGCACTTTTTTGATGATGTATTATTTCATCGAAAAAATTATTTTACATTTTTTTACGATTATTTACTTAAATTTACAATTTTTTACCAAAAATTACTAAATTTTACGTAAATTTACGTAAAAAAAGGTAAAAAATGGAAAATTTTNATTTAAGTAAAAAAAGGTAAAAAAAGGAAAATTTTTTCTTTTCGAATTTCTTAAAATGAATTTTTAAAAATAGGAAAAAATTGGAAAATTTTGAAATTTTTTGTTCCTTTTTGATTTTACGTAAATTTACCTTTTTTTACAAAAAATATTTACGTAAATTTACGTAAAATACAAAAATCAGAACACCACTGTATTCTTGAAAAAAAATTAAATCTGAATTTTTTAAATTAAAACACTTATAGTCTTTAGTAAAAAAATTGAAAATGGCAATAAACTAATCTTTTTCTCTTAATTTATAACATTAAAGTTATCACTTAAATTAGTTATTTTGAAAAAGACAGTTTTGGTTCCCTACTTATCGGAAAGCAACAAAATAAGAATAAGAAACTTGCTTGGTTAAAAAAAAAAGAAAATTATATTGGTTAACCTTGGTTTACCGATTGGCGATCTTGTTTTTAAAGAAATTTATGGAGATGAAAAATTCAAAAAAGGACAAAAAGCTCTATACTAGGATTGTTAAAGAAAGAAAAAATTCTTCTTTAAAGTTTCAAAAAAAAGTCTTGATTCATGAAATTAGGAATTTTTTAAGCTATAAGTCCCATTAATTTTGAGCCGTTTTTGCTGGTTTTTCAACGGATAACCCCTAAATGCTGAATTTTTGGGTTAACTGAAGTTTTTGATCAATTCGCTCGATTCGCTCAATTAACCGAATTTTTGATATAACTTTTAATTCTGAACTAAATGATATATAACATCATCGTCTTTTTTTTAGGGTGTTGTTTTAATTTTACGCACTTTTCAAATTTGAATATCTGGGTCTTGGCGACTATGTGATCAGCTGTTCACAAAAAAATGTGACCAGGGGTATCAAGGCGACTTTGTGATCTTTCTGATCACTAAAACTCTGGTCATCAAATATGTGATTTATTACAATATTTTTTAAATAATTTTTTTTCAAAAATGTGATCAAAATTTTTATATTGTGATCAGAAAAATGAAAGAAAATCACGTAAACTGGACAATATTCTGAACATATTTATGTTTTTACTTTTTTGAATTTTAGCTTTGTTTAGCTAAATTTAGACTAACGATTTCGATTTTTATCATTTAATAGCTCGGTGTGGAAGAACTACAGCTTTTTAAACGATTAGTTATTTAATACCCATGGGTTTAAAATTTTTAAATCGAAAATAGAAAGTAAGATAGAACTCATTTTTTAAATTCCGTAACTATTACGAAAATTGTTCAGAAATCTTTAAAAATAAATCTTAAGATATCAATTTGAAAAAAATATATAATGTTTTTACTTTTGCTTATTTAACTCTCAAACCGTTCTCAAGCTTTTTCTACTAAGACTTCCGTTTCTTAAGATATCACAATACTTGTGATCAATAAAATTTTTTGGTGATCATTATTATATGTTTCGAAAAAATTTTATTAGAAAAAGATCACATATTTGTTGATCAGAGTTTTAGTGATCAGAAAGATCACAAAGTCGCCTTGATACGCCTGGTCACATTTTTTTATGAACAGCTGATCACAAAGTCGTCAAGATCCGAATATCTTAACTTTGGTAATTGGTATCTCAAAGATCTTTGGGGAAAAATTATTCCTCTTTTGGATACATGTATGTTTTAAAAAAAAATTAAAATGGCGGAAAATTTTGAAAAAAATGGAAAAATGCATTTTTGGATGGTTTACTTCCGAATACGAAGTATACAAACGGAAAATCTTAGACAAATGAAATTCATATTTTTAGAATGTGGAAAAGATGAGCTTTTTATGATATATAAAGTATATAGAAAAAATGATTTTAATAATAGACATCCTTTTGAATTTAATCATAAAAATTATATAGAAATTAAGATTTTATTTATATTTATTTATGCTAAGGCTAAGGCCGATTTCCGACCACTTACTCAACGCCCCGTCAAATAAGGCGGCGTTGTATAAAAAAAGTAAAGTAATAAAAAAAAGAGTTGACAAAAAAAATATAAAAAGTAGGGTTGTTAATTGAAGTTTGAAATTTCAAAAAAAAAGGATGAAAAAAATTTTGAAGTAGATTTTGTATATTTCGAAATATAAAATTTTCCAGATGTAAAGTTTAGAAAAAAGATTTTGTTGATTGAAAAAAAATTTCAAAAAAAATTTCAAAATTTTTCATTTTTAAAAAAAAAATCCTAAAATTTTGAATTCGATCTCGATTCTTTAATTTAAAAATTACAAAATTTAAAATTAATAAATAAATACTCAAAAAAAATTATTTAAAAAATTCACTCATATCCATTTCCTTTAATAAAACTAATCATCTCCATTACACTTGGGTCTAAACGATTCCTTAGTTCAGTTTGCACAGAACCGGCCGAGCTGAACAAACTCTCCGACGGCATTGAAGTTGCTGGAACTGAATATAAAATTCTTGCTACTTTTGAAAATAGCTTTAATTCGTTTCGGAAATTACTAAAAAATTCTAATGCTTTAAATCGCATGTTTTCAACTTTTTCTTCAAAAATAAATCCTTTATTTTCAGTTCTCTCGTTCAACTTGGCTATCTGAACTTTGTAAATTTTGAGATTCCGAGCTCTGGACTTGTTCGGATTGCTTAATGTTTTCTTTTATTACTGATTTAATGAAAATCTTAGCTTTAGAAATATAAAATTGAGATTTATCACTGTCTTGTAGATAAGAAAATTTTTTATAGTTAAAATCCAAATAAGTCGCCGCGCAAAAAAATCATTTTTATCATCATTCAAAACATAATAAAATCTTCTTTGAAGAATATTTTTCATTCCTTTTTTTAGGTCCACCATTCCATAATGGCAAAAATTCATGTTATTTATTTTTATATTTATTAAGCTATATATAGCTGGATGCACAATTGAACAAGTCACATAATTTGAACCGCTTAAATATTCGGTCAAATCTTTAAATGGCTGTAATAATGTGCATAATTCTTCAATAAATCTAAATTCATTGTCTGACGGTATATTTTGTTAAATGTTGAGATTTTCAAAAGAAATTGAAATCAAAGGTTCTTTATTGATTAATATGGATTCCAACATATCAAAGGTAGAATTCCAACGTGTTGGAACCTCTTGGACTAATTTTATTTTCGATACTAATTTTAGTTCATTTTGTTTTTGCTTTAAAAGCCTCGTTAATGCCTCCGAATGACGAAATGTTCCTACCAACTTTCTGCATTTATATACTATTTTGTTCAGAATATTTTCTCTAATAATATTTAGTTCTTGAATTTCGATTTATTCAAATTCATTTATTTCTATGTCCTTATTTTTACCATTTTGATAAATGCTTCTAATAAAATATTTTGGATTTCGACCTTCCTCTCTTTTAATCTTAATATTTTTAATCTTAAATAAATCTTTAACACATGAATTTATGGTATGAGCTGTACATGGAATTTTAAGCATTTTATCGCTTAAAAGTCTGACAGCTTGTTTGATGTTTGCACCACTATCAGTCACTTATCCATAAGTCTTTTTTTAAAAAATGATAAATTTTATTTTGTTTAATTTATATTTTATAACTACTTTATCATAAATTGCCCAATTGGTCATAACTTCATTTAAACTAGTTTTCAAATAAATACTATCATGATCCTTTTCTAAATAATTTAATTCTAAGACACGGCTGATTAATTTAAAATTGTTATCAATAAAATGAAATGTGACTCCCATATAGGCATTGTTAGAATTAGAGGTCCAACAGTCTGTAGTTATACTACCGAAGTCAATATTCTTGATTTCATTCAAAAGATAGGATTTAATAGATGTTGCTAATTTGGGTAGGAGAGTATTGCGAACAGTTTGACGACAAGGAAGTTTATAAAAAGCGGGCCTAATAGCATTAATAAATTCTTGAAATTCGTAACTTTCTACAATATTAAATGATAAATTTTTTTAAAAATTAATCTGATTAATTTATCGTTGATATTTGCGGACTGTTTTGCAGAAATTTTATCGTAATCCTTTCCATTAACATTTGTCTCAATGATCTTGTCGTCATCTTCACTAGAATCATCAAAATCTAATCTTCTCTTTTTTACACTTCCAGGATCTTCGTATAAAGATTCTTTATAACATCATGTAATATTTTTAAATGTTCAATTAGCATTTTAGAAGAGTTATTATATGTCTTTACCACTTTGAAGCAAAGCGAACAGTTAAAGGAATTATCAGAATTTTTGGTAAAGTACCTAACTTTTGCCCAAGATCGAGGTTCAATTACCTTGCGTGTTTTTAATTCACTAGAAGAATTAGTCACATCACTTAAAGGTGTATTATTATTAGAACTCATCTATAAGAAAAAAAAAAGCAAAATCAAAAATTTTAAAATATGAATTTTGAAATTTTAAAATTTTAAGTTTTAGAATCAAACTTTTAATTTTGATCAAATTTTTTTGAGAATGAGCAAGCTATTTTTCAAAATTAAATATTTTTTTTCATTTCATAAAAAAATTGAAAGTGCCAGGATACTTGTTAATTTTTCTAATGTTTCTTGGTGGGTTATTAGAACGTGAATTTTAGTGTTCTCTATCGTCTCAAGATGATTATGAAATTTTAGTTCACTAACTGACACCTGAATCTGTTTAATTTCCTGTTGAATTGATTCCAAGTCTTGGTTAATTTCATGATTTATTTCATTCGCATCACTATTGAATGATTTAAATTCTAAAATATTTTTGGCTACTGACTTTAATTCATCTTCAGATTTTCTTAACGATTTTGACTGGTCCAAGATCGAATTTTCTAATTTCTCAAGTCTAGAAAAATAATGCTGAAGTCGTGTGTCTATTTTCTCATCTAATAGGTTTTTTCTATTGTCACGAATTTTTTGACTTGGTGATAGGGAATTTCTGTCCTGAAATAAAATATCATTTTGACTATTTATAAGCTTTTCACCTGTCAAAATTTTCAATCCGAATCGATTAATATGAAATTTCTTTTTAGTCAATTTCTCGCAGCTATCACTAAAGCATTTGTGGGGCCCAGAGCAGTTCACACATTCCTCATAGTCTGACTTACAATGTCGAATTGAGTGATCATTTTTACCACATTTAAAGCAACGCTTGATACTAAAACAGTCCTTTTCTTGATGAAACATACTTCCACAGTTGCTGCATAATTTATGGTTTGTTAAGTTTGGAAGTACAAAATATTTTTTATTTCCAATTGTAAGTCCGTTCTTTAAAACATATATGAAATCAGTTATCCTTTTAGAATTCGCTGACAGCTTATTTGATGGCCGGTTTTCATGTGTATAAATTCGTTTGATGTTAAAAAGACCAAAAACGCTTGTGATTTCTTTAATTTCGTTGTTTTCAGCACTAATTTTAAGCTTTCTTTCAACGTTTAAAATTACGATTTTGAGCTTAGGAATATTTGAATGTATTTTTACGCCTTACTTGAATGAATCAGGCGGCCATTCATTTATAAGTGACTTATAATCAGCATAGTTATTGACTCTTACTAATAATTTATAGTTCTCAGGTGACTTCTCACGCCCAATTTGTGAGTCAAAATTGGGCGGATCATATCAGGCCTTTTTACACCTGTACATCTCTCAATTTCGTCCATTCTTTCATAAATAGTCTCATAATTTTTTAAGTTTTTTCCAGATATTTTAATGTCATAATAATTTCTATGATACTTTTCCTCATACAAATTTTCACTTAGGCACTCTGACTTGTCAATTTTACACTTTTTATTTTGATTTTGCGTTTGTTCATTTTTCATCTTTTCAGTCATTTGATTTTGGTATTTTTTACCACTAGTGTTCTTTTTTGGTTTACTTTTTTTATCAGCGATTTTTCCTTGATTCGAATGATTATTTAGGGTAAATTTAAGAGTGTTAAGTTTACAGAAGTTTTCATGGATTCTGTCTATCAAACATTTGGTCCATTTTTGTAATTTTTTTAAAGTAGCTAAATCGTTCTTGAGTTTTTGCTTTAGCTGGTCGTATTCGTTCATTGTTTGTGGTAATAACGGTTAGTTTTCGGTTAGAATTTTGTATTTTAAAAGGTTTATACTATGATTTTTTCGAGTTAAGTATAGATTCATAAAATGATAATGAGAAGATCATCAAGCTGAATAATTTTCAGTAATTATTCACGGCTTATTTTTACAAAAAGCGATCAAAATCGATCAATTTTATAAAATTTTAAAAGTTTTTATTAAAATTTTGAAAAATTTTCGCATAAATTTTTTTTAATTTTTTCTAAATATTTATTATTATAATTTTTTACAATTTTCTTCATTAAAATACTTTTTTTGAACTATTACCGTAAAACCTTGCTTATAAGCGACTAAAAATCGCCTCTTTGAAAGGAAAAATCGTACTCTAAACAAATTAATTTAATTTATTATTATGACATTCCTGGTAGAGTT
>NTPY01000540.1:113948-136972 GCA_002922825.1 Brachionus calyciflorus | reverse complement strand
GAGGAAGAGGAAAGGAAGAATTGAAGAAGAGTCGAAGAACAAAATGCGTACAAGTTAGTTTTAATTTGTACTGTATATATAAAATATATTGTGTCTTTATTAACCGGTAACATTGGGTCACATACGATTAACTATGGATATTACATTAAAAATCGGTGCCGATATCCTAATTAGCCTTCCAATAGAAAGCCTGAAGGTGGTGATTCAAAAACAGCAAGAAGAACTTGGAAAGGCGTTCATACTAAGAGACATACAAATCATTGAGGTCATCAGTGCAGAGTTTGAAACATGGTTTACAGCTACAGCAGCTTTGAAAACAGAGAGTCCTAAAAAGATTTTCACAGATCTTATTGCTTTACAATCAAAAATGGTCTCAGGTGTAATCAAAGTCGAACCAGAAAATCAAGCTACAACAAGCAGAATCTCAATGGAAATGAACAAAATATAGCTAAAAGGTCAAGTTTAAGAGATATACCACCATTTAGCGGATCTAATGACGGATTCATTGACGAATGGCTTTACTTGGTAGAAAATGGGGCCAAAATTTCGGGCATTCCAATCGAAGATTTGGTTAGCGAAGTTATACCTTTCTTGAAAGGAAGCGTTCTACAAACAATTATCCAGCTAAAGAAGGCTAACGCAAATTTATCTTGGAATGAGTTTAAGAAAAACTTACCGGTACAAGAGATTTATATTCCTGGAAATATTCAAAGAAAGTTAAGAACTGAATTAAAATCTATTAAATTTGATCATGATTATCGGTTATTACATTTCCAGTTAAGTATTACGATAAATTTGGCAAAATCTTCGAATCAAATCACCACTGTAAAATCGTTTTTAACACATTTTCACTAAAATACAAAACAAATAAAAAAATTAAATCAATCAAGCTACTGTTAGCTCTTTTTTATGGCCAGTCTTTTGGTAAAGAATTAAATGTGCTCAAGCAGGATCCATTTTAATTGTTAAAATTTTAAAAAGGTGAAAAAAAAATGTTTTTTTCATAATTTTTTATAAACTAAAAGAAATCTGCAATCTGTAAAAAAAATAAAATTACCGTTTTTTCTAAAAAAAAATAGTAAAAATAGAAATTATATGTAATTTTTATTCCAAATTGTAATAATTCCAGCAGAATCACCACATGCAATATCTCCTTGTGGTAACGTTAAAATAAAAAGAATTCTCGATTTCGTATTAGTATTTTTATTCTTAATTAATGCTGCATTATTTATTTCCCAAAATTGAATAACACCTGATGGTTGTCCACTAATAAAATTACCATCTGCTAAATTATTTAAAGAAATCGTGCTTCCATCAGTGGTAAAACTATTTATAAACGTGTATGTCTTTGTGTTCCATAATCTTATTGTACCATCATTAGATGCACTTATCAAATTACCATTATTTAAAGTATTAAGACGTGTCACACAACCTTGATGACCATTTAATTTATTTTTAATTCTAAAAGTTGTTGGATTCCAAATAATTATTGAAAGATCACAAGAGCAACTTGCTAAGTCTCCATTAGATACGTTTTCTAAATCTCTAATTTCATCTGTATGACCATTCATTGTTGAAATTACTCTCCAATTAGAACTATTCCATATTTTAATACTCATATCTAATGATCCACTTGCTAAATAACCATTTTTTAAATAAATCATTCTTCCTATGCTTAAATTATGTGCATTTATAACATTTTCTACTTCAAAATCATTTAAATTTATAATTGTTATCTTTCCGTCTTGACATCCTGTAGCAATAATTTCATTTGAAAGTTGAATAATACATGAAATTGAACATCTATTTGTTATATTTCTTACTAACTTAAAATTTGTTAGATTCCAAATGCTTATTTGTCTGTCTGACGATGCACTTATCAAGTATCTATTTGAAATTGTAATTAATTGAATAACATTTGACGGATGATTTTTGAAACTTATTTTATCCAGTTCTTGTGTACATCTAAAAATATGAACACTTAGCAATTTAAAAATTTTTTTAAATATATTGATTGTTACGTTGGACCGATAAAAAATGGCGTACAATCACATTTAAATCCATTTCTATCGCTCATGCAAAAACCTCCATTTTGACATGGACTCGAAAAACAAAAGCTTAAATTAAAAATTTTAATATTTGTATAGTTTCTACTCAATTTTGATGCCTAGGCTCATTATAAAAAATTAAAATACATGCAGATGAATTTAACAAAATTTATCGACAAGTTTTTTTCCTTTTTCTTATTTTTTTGACCAACAAAAATCGCTCTGCAAAGCATTTAAAAATACTTTTGGAAACAATAGTTCTGCAAAGCTCTTGCAATTTTCGGTGGAAGTTGTTTATTTTTTTTAAAAAGCGACAAATAATTACTTGTTAGTAAATAAATTACTTGTACCATTAAATCTAAGCGATTGCCAGTCCAATTTACCAAACATCTCACAAGTTTTATGGCTCAAAGTTACCAGAAAGCACGAATTATTTAAGTCACATTTTTGAAAGCATTCAAATTTATTTTTAAATGTTATATTACCAATAAGGCTAGTTTCATTTAAGATAAGCGAGTTGGAACTAATTCTGTAAAATTCTTTACAATAGTGTTCCTTGATGATTAAATAAACCAAGGTAAACAAAATTACATTTGTCATTTTTCTAATTTTAAAATATTTTCTGCTCAAATATTCTTTTAAGATATTTTTCAAGTAAAAAAAATTAAAGTCTTTTCAACTTTTTATTTTAGAATATTATCCTTTTGTATCGATTAATAATTAAGTTTTAGTCTCGCGAAATTTTCAAATAAAAATTTATTCTTTATGTTTCTTTATTTTCTTAGTAATTACTTTTATTCATGCTTAGAACATTATCTTGAATTAATTTGTTGGACAAAACTTAACAAATTTCCAAATCAGCAATATATTTTTTTTATTTTTATTTTTATATAAAAATTTCTATATATAATTTCTATATATAAGTGAAGTTTTTAGGTTTAGTAGGTATACCGTTTGAATAGAATAAGCCACTTAAATCAAATTCTTTACATTTTGTAGGTTTATAATCACTTATTAAAAAAATTGGTAAAATAGTTTTCTATGGCACTAGCTATTGCGATAAGTATATAAAAGATTTTTAAGGATTAGTCGAAAATATATAATTGTTTAAAAAGCTTTGAAATTTAGAGGGACTGAGCTCCTCCATTTAAAAATCAGAGGGGGGGGGGCTTAAGATCTCTTTAGCCCTATGGACGCTACGCTACTGACTCAATTCATATAAATTCAAGGGCTCTGTACAGTAAATCTTTTGATTAAAAAGATTTTTTTTAGATTTAAATATTAGGGTATTACGAAAAAAAATATCACTAACTCAAAAAGAAATTCTTTCGTTTTTAATATTATCTGATAATTTAGTTAAATAGGGGCTGTTTAATTCATCTCATTTCCCTCATTGCTATTCGTTCTGCTTGATAATACTTTTTTAATCTTGTACTTTCTTTTTAGCTTAAAATTGTTACAAAATGTAACTACTTTCCACAGTCAACTCTCGTTAATCTGATCTTCGATATGACGAACTGTTTAAATGAAAAATGTTGACTACCCAGTTTTTCTTTTCTATTTAAATACAGTTCGTTACATCGAACAAAATTAACTCGACCCATGAATCAATTCCTATTTAGGATCCTATAAGAATCTTTAAGAATTATTAGGAATAAGAATCCTAAACGGATCAGATTGGAATCTTTCAAGTATTCCTAAGGAATCTTTTGTAAAAGGAATTTTTAGGATTATTTACTAAGATTCTTAAAAAAAACTTATTAA
Organism: Brachionus calyciflorus; assembly: GCA_002922825.1. Classification (NCBI taxonomy): domain Eukaryota; kingdom Metazoa; phylum Rotifera; class Eurotatoria; order Ploima; family Brachionidae; genus Brachionus; species Brachionus calyciflorus. Next base: position 133,160 of record NTPY01000540.1, on the reverse strand, counting down.
TTCCTATTTGCATTTTATTTCAAAGATTTATCAAGATAATTCCTTAAGATCCACTTAGGATTCTTTTCTAAAATTTATTAAGAATCTTGTTTTAATTTCTTATTCGGAAATTTAAAAAATCTTACTTACGAAATCTTTTTTCAGGGAATTTTTTTTTTCAAGGCTAAGAATCTTAATAAGATCTTGTAAAATTAAAAGATCCTATAACATACTGGATTAAGATCGTTTAACATCCTTGATAAAGAAAAGATCAATTTTCCTGGTCGGAATCTTACAAGGATCCTAATTAAGATCTGTTTAGGATTTAGTTCATGGGGAACCATGAACCATGAATTGTTACTTTCAATCTCCATCTAGAATTCCAGCTTTTTGACTGAGTTAAAAAAAGGGGTCATGTCGACTATGTGATCATATTGTTCACCAAAAACTTGTTCACTTTAAATGTGAACGTTTTTCGAGAAATTTGTTCATGAAAATTTTTTTTGTTCACCAAATAAAAATTTTGATCACCAAAAATAAAGTTATAAAAATAAATTTAAACTTAATTGTGATAATTGAAAATCTTTAACACTTTAACTACTTGTGTCCCAAAATCGCAACACAAGATAAAAAATATACATCAGAAAATGTTTTTATAAAGTGTTACGATTTTGAGACATTAATAGTTAAAAAGTAAAAAAAAATTCTAGGTAGACTGTTATATGATGATATTTAGCTATTTTTAGCTGAAGGAAGTCGAAAGATCCTCTCATGTAAAAAAGTGAAAAAATAAATTAAAATTTCTATTTTACATTAAAAGAATATTATTCTTATATTTAATTTTGTACAATTCATTTGCACGTCTAAATTTGAACTTAAAATCGCAATTCACTAGAAAAAATTAGATAAAGGAGAAAATTTAATCGATAAATGATTCTTCGGTTAATGAAAATATATTTGTTTCATTTAAATTTGAACTTTTGTTCAATCGAATAAATCTTGTGTAAGGAAAGTTTTAAAAAATGTTCACGAAAAATAATTTCTGTTCACCAAAAAAATTTTTGTTCATTTTTCAACTATTTTTTTTTAAGAATTATGTTCACATTTTAAGTGAACAAGTTTTTGGTGAACAAAATGATCACAAAGTCGACATGATGCTCAATGTCACTCAATGTTTTTATAATTTATGCAAAATTAAAAAAATTCAATTATCTTATGAACAAATGCATATAAATCGAAGGATAAGCTAGGATTTGATCCAAATAAAATATTTTCAATTGAGAATGTTAAGAATAAACTTAAAAAGCTAGACTCAAATAATGCTATGGGAAACGACGAAATCCATTCATTTGTTTTGAAAGAGACTTTTAATTCTATATCAGAGCCACTCTCATTAATATTTATAAAATCGTACTTACTTGGTGAAGTCCCTAAGGAATGGAAAGAAGCAAATATTACACCGTTACACAAAAAATGAAGTAAATTAGATGCATCTAATTACCGGTCTGTATCTCTTACTTCAGTTATATGCAAGATAATGGAAAGTTTTATAAAGGATGAAGTTTTATACTATTTAATTAAGAATAACCTAATAACTAAAAGTCAACATGGGTTTGTACCTAATAAAAGTTGTTTAACTAATCTTTTAGAAACATTGGATCTTCTAACCGAGAGTGAACATTTGAAAAAGGCTGTAGATATTATCTATTTAGATTTTTGTAAGGCCTTTGACAAGGTTCCTCACAAGAGATTAATTTATAAGCTGAAACGTTATGGGATAAATGAAAAATTAATTAAGTGGATAGAATCTTTTTTAAAAAATAGAAAACAAAGAGTTGTTCTGGGGAATGCATCTTCTACTTGGAAAGATGTAATTAGTGGCGTACCACAGGGCTCGGTTTTGGGTCCCCTTCTTTTTGTAATTTATATAAATGATTTACCCGATGGGATTTTGAATATATGTAAGTTATTTGCGGATGATACAAAAGTTATAGGACAGGTAGACGACATTAGAAAACCTTCGACCTTGCAAAAAGATCTAGATTACTTGAACGAATGGTCTAAAAAATGGCTAATGGAATTCAACGAAGAAAAATGTGTAGTAATGCATTACGGATCAAGTAATCAAAAATGTCAGTATTTATTAGGTTCACCTGAAACAGGACATAAACTTTTTGAATCAACTAAAGAGAAAGATTTAGGGGTGATCTTTACAAACGATCTTAAGAGCAAAAAACACATAGCTGAAGCTACCAAAAAAGCTAATCGAGCACTTGGCTTAATAAGGCGTTCATTTAAATATCGTGATAAGTTTACTATCAAAAAACTTTACACAAGCTTAGTTAGACCTCATTTAGAATATGCCGTCCAAGTTTGGAATCCTATTCAAAAAAAAGAAATATCAGACTTAGAAGGTGTACAGAGAAGGGCCACTAAAATAGTAACTGAGCTTAAGAATTTAAGTTATGAGGATCGTCTAAAAAAATTAGAATTGACAAATTTAGAAGAGAGACGAATGAGAGGAGACTTAATCGAGCAATTTAAAATAGTGAAGAAATTAGATATAGTTGATTGGCATCATCCACTAAGAAATCTGTCAGAAAGTTACAATACAAGGAGTCATAATTATGGGTTTGAAAAGCAACTTGTTAAAAATAGCAATCTCAGATACAATTTTTTTACAAACCGTGTTGCAAATATTTCGAATAAATTACCTAATGATGTGGTTGAACAAACAACATTAAACAGTTTTAAAAACAAACTTGATAAATATTTAAAAACAAATAATCTATAAATCACAGGTTAATATAGCGCAACTAATCCTTGTGCTCCGTTGAAGGATGATTTATTCATCCTTTTTCTATAACCTTATTTTTTTTTTTTATTATTATTATTAAATGCAAGTTCTTGCTTTAAAAAGAAAATAAAATTCAGTTAAAAATTTATTCTAGTTTTACCAAATTTTATTGAAAGCGTACGAAAAATGGTAATACTTACTCTCCTATGTATGCTAAATGCATTAATTTGGCTGTAAGATATCTAAAAAAAATCTTAATTTTAATTTGTTGAATGATTAAAATTTCTTAATGACTCCCATTTTTCCAAAGAAAAAAAAACGTGATTCTATCCCTTTTGATTTGAATATGCTGAGCTAAAAATTTTCGTAAACTTTGTTTAGTTAGTTAATTAAACATCTAAGAAGTCTATTATCTTTAAGGTTGAATGCTTTCATCGAAATTCAGTGAATCACCTTTAATTAGACTTTCATGAGGTGGTTGTTTTTTTGGCGGAAATAAAAATTTATTTTAAGATAATTGCTAATAGGTTTTTTCAAGTAAAATAAACATTAAAACATCATAAAGCAAATTTTCGTCTTTAAAATGTGATTAAAACAACGATGTTTTTTTTTTTAAACAATAGATAAATTTTACAGACTTTTCGATATGATGTATTTCGAAGCAATCATTTTTAAAAAGGTGAAGTAATAATAATTAAAAATGTTTAAGTTATTCATGCTTAAAATTTCCAATGATTAATATTTGTTTATTTATACTGTGGTAAATGTTTACATTTTTCCAAATTGCTTCTTTATCTATTCAATAGAGATGAAACTTAACTTTATAAAATTAATTCTTTTATTTATCCAAGTATCGGTTTTCTTCTGTCTTGAAGAAAACGTAGTTCTATTGGAAAATTTTACAATTAAACATGATCAATCCCAAGGTCCCTTTCCGGATGTATTTAAAATTAATCTTGAGCACTTTGGCCAAAAATTAAATGCAGAATTTGAAAAAGTTCAAGATTATTTGATGCCTGGTGTGTCACATTATACAAATGGTCAAGTTAATAGAGTTTTGACTGATAAGAAAAATGATCATCAAACTTATAGAGATAAAAATCAAAAGGGCTTTGCTACTCTCTATTCAAAAAATGGTCAATTAAAAATGGTTAATTTAAAAATAAAATATTTAGATAAAAATATAAAAATTAATTCTATTGTTTTTTAAGTTTGGTAGATTGTTTACCGAGCAAGAAGGTCTTGAATATTTTGATATCATTCCTAAAGAAAATGAACACTATTTATACAGGAGATCGCTTAGAAATAGGGATTCTATTAAACGTGATTGGAACAGAAGTAATTTTTGAAAAATTGAATTAAAATTTATAAAATTAATTCTATTTTTATTAATTTAGAAAATTCCCATAGAGAAATCAAAAATGGGTAATTTGATAATAATGGTTTTTTTATTTAAATTTTCAATTTCTGATTTTATTTTTGAACTTCTTTTAGAAAATTAACAATCAAAAAAAAAGAAGATCTCGAATTTAGAGATGACGAACTTAAGATACCCGATGCTGTTAGACAAAAATATGAAAAAAAGTAATCATCTTCTTTTTTAAATAAAAATCGTTTTTTTTTACTTGATTTAATTTTTCTGTAAATATTTTTATCAAGCATTAACACAGTAAGACAAAGAGCGTTAAATGGACAACCAGTAGAAATGGATGTTGAGACTCTAGTTGTAGTCGATGCCACTGTTTATCAAGATGCAAAGACATTCTTAAACACAAATGATGACCCAACAATTTTTCAACACATAAGAAATTATTATGCTCATACTTTTAATGGAGTAAGTATTTTAAATTGATTCCTTTTCTAGTAAAAGTCATTTCTTATTTTTAAAGGTTTTTTTTTTTTATTTGAGAATTAAATCTAAATAAAAATAAATTTTAAGGTGAATGATAAATACCAAAATTCACTTAGAAACGATCCTGACTTGAGAATCAACATCAAATTAGTTCATGTTCTAATCATAACTGTAAGTTATTATTTTAAAATAAGTTATTTCAAAAAATTTCAGTAATTAAGAGATAAAATTTTAGAATCCAGAAGAGTCGACATGGACCTTGACAAGTGTTGTTGGAGAGACTGGTAACGAGACTTATAATGGTAGAGAAGTAGTCCTTACAGTTCCAACTTTAAATGCACTACACACATTCTTAACTGGCATTAATCTTGGCATTGCATATGATCATGCTGTTGGAGTTTTCGAGTAAAAATCAAATAAAAGAAGAAAAACAACTATAATTAAATTAATTTAATTAATTAGTAAAGATTTATGGGACACTTACAAATTTACTACTCCAGCTTCAAGATCAGGAGTAATAGGTGTTGCTTGGGTCAAAGCCGTTTGTGTTGAAGGTTATAAATATTCAGTATCAGAGGAAATCGGAGGATTTTGGAATTTATACGTAATAGCCCATGAAATCGGTCATAATTTAGGTGCGTCTCACGATGGTGCTGGAAGTGGAAATACATGTTTGGAATCAGATAGATTCATAATGAGTCCTTCACTTTCATTTACTAAAATAACCAACATTCAACGTTTTTCTAACTGTTCAATTAATTATTTCAAATCGGCTCTTTTGGCCAATAATCAGTAAAAAAGTTACATTTTTGGTGTAATTAGCTGTTAATAAATTTTTGTTTTTTCAAGAGGAAATTCAAACTTAGCTTCGTGTTTAATGAACAAAGCAATCGTACCTGACTATGTTCAGAATGCTAACTACGCACTAACAGGTCAAATATGGACTCCAGATGAACAATGTAAAATGATTTTTGGTTCACTAGCCACATTTTGCTCAGTAAATATTTTGAAAAATTAAATTCTTTTAAAACAAACACAGTTAATTATAAAAGGTATTGGAAAGCCAAGCATGCAATTATTTATATTGTAGAATACTACCAACAGATACAAGTTGTGCATCCAGAGGACCGGCAGTTGAAGGATCCAAATGTGGTGTGTCTTCGGTAATTAATTATAAAAATAAAAATGAAAAATATTATTAGGGAAAAACTTTATTAACAATTCGCGACGTTTCGGTAAAACGAAGTTACCAAGCTGTTAATTTATCTAAAAGGAATTAATAGGAAAAACAAGGAATTTGAAAATAAAAATTGAAAATAAAAATAATAGAAAAAAAAAAATTATAATATTTCAAATTTGAAACGTATGATTTTTAGTGGGGTATTTTTGCAATTAAATGTAATTGCAAAAATACCCGGTAATTCTAAAAACTTCGGTAATTCATGTAATCTTCGGTAATTCTAAAAACTTAAAATATTATTTATAATCAACTTTTAAGAACTTTTTAAAATTTCTTAAAAGATTTGTTTGCAAGGAAGATGTACGCTAACACCCACTTTTATTCCTACAACCTCAACTCTGATTCCGTCAACAACAACTCTTGAACCAACGACTTCCACTCTAGAGCCAACGACTTCCACTCTAGAGCCAACGACTTCCACTCTAGAACCAACTACTACAACAATTGAACCAACGAATACCACTCTAGAACCAACGACTACCACTCTAGAACCAACGACTTCCACTCTAGAGCCAACGACTACTTTTGAACCAACTACTTCTTTTGAACCAACTACTACCACTCTAGAACCAACGACTACCACTCTAGAACCAACGACTTCCACTCTAGAACCAACCACTACTTTTGAACCAACTACTTCTTTTGAACCAACTACTACAACAATTGAACCAACGACTACCACTCTAGAACCAACGACTTCCACTCTAGAGCCAACGACTACTTTTGAACCAACTACTACCACTCTAGAACCAACGACTTCTACTCTTGAACCAACGAAATCCACTGTTGAATCAACAGTTACAACAGCATCAACTGGTCAAACTCCTTTTTTTAAAACTTCACCCAAAAGCAAAAAAAAACCAACTACAAAAAAATTTCATAAAGAGTCACAAGAAAATAACGATAAATCCAAAGAAAATAAAGATAAATCTAAAGAAAATAAAGACAAATCAAAGGAAAATAGAAACGAATCGAAAGAAAATAAAAAAGTAACAAAACGAAAATCTCCTCGAAGACAATCAAACAGAAATAGATAAATCCTAAAGCAGATGTAGATTTTAAATTAAATCTAATATTTTTTAATTAATATTCTATTTTTAAATAGTTTTTTAAACTTTTTTAGGATAATATTAGTTAGCCCCTTTCGAAATATTTAATAAAATTGTGCATTTAATTTAGTGTTTTTTAACTAAGAAATATTTAGAAATTATATTCCAAACTAATACGTATCTTCATTGAATAACATAGAATAATATGAGTCATTTTTGGAAAGTTGAAGTTTATGCTCATGCTCTTATGCTCAAAATTAATTTTCGGTATAAAAAATTAATAAAAAAACATACTCAAGTTTTCTTTTTTTATCTAAATTTAGCATTAGATGCTAAATTATCTCGAAATTAAAAAATATAAAAAAAATTTTTATTGGTCCTTTATGTAGTTTTGATTTTTTTAATGTAATCTGATTTTTTTAATGTAATTTTTAAATTTTTTCATGTCGTTTATTTTTTCAAAGAAGAAATCAACGTGTTGCAGATTTCTTTCGAACTTTGTCTGATCTTTCAAATTATCTAAATTTTTTAGCCTCTTTAGGTCTGTGTTATTTTTTCAAACCATTTTTTCTCTTTTTTGGTAATTTTAGCTAAATAAGGTATAATGATTGGCAAATTGTCTTAATTTTTGGCAAGCGTGGTCTCGAATCAAAGATAATTATGTTTTTCATCACATTCTGCTAATTTTATGATACCACTTTTGAAGAAATTTAAGTGAGTCTTTCCTTAAAAATTTTTGGTATGCTTTTTAGTTAGTTATTTCGGCCATATAAATAAATGTAATTCAACGCATTTTTTTTTTATTTTTATTTTTTCTTAAGTCTGATAAATCCCAAAAAATTTCCGACGAATTTGATGAAAAACATAATTATCTTTGATTCGAGACCACGCTTGCCAAAAATTAAGACAATTTGCCAATCATTATACCTTATTTAGCTAAAATTACCAAAAAAGAGAAAAAATGAAGAAATCTGTAACACGTTGATTTCTTCTTTGAAAAAATAAACGACATGAAAAAATTTAAAAATAAGACAATTTAAATAGAAAACAAGCTTGATTCTAACTTTTTGTGACATACTGCATGTAACGCATCTGCTTAGCAATTTTTTAGACTTTAAGCCTTCATAGATTTTGAACGGACTTCACATAAAATATATATACAATCAGTCTTCGTCTATCCGATACAAAATTTGGGAACCGAAACACGCTAATATATTTAAGACTCTCGTTAATCGGAGAAAAAGATGGGAACCCGGTTTTGTCAGATAAACGAGTGTTGACTATTTTCATGATCAGCTCGTCGAGATCCACAAACTCATATATAAATTTTGATTTAATTTAAAGGAGGTTTTATAGTGCAACGGAAAATTATATAAATTGATTATTCAATTTTTTCTTTTATCAATATTAGTTTTAGCCTTACTTAAAATTTTATAATTTTATCGATTTTTATAATTATTGAAAAGCTCATTGTTCGTAACTATGAAGAATTTTTATTACTTTTCTTTAAGAAAGTTTATTAATTCGAAAAACTAATGCTTGGTTTTTCTCACTATGAGTTCAAAAGAAGAAGAGTTAATTCTAGCCTCATTAAAAAACAAAGTAATTGAAACAGGTGAACGAGAGCGCTTGAGAGAAATGCTTCAAATGAAATTAATAGAATGTGGATGGGCGATAAAAGTCAAAGAAAAATGCGTTAAAATAGTTAAAGATAGAGGCTTTGAAAATGTAACAGTTGATGAGTTAGCTTTTGAGCTAGTACCGAAAAGTCGAGCAATGGTACCAGACTATATAAAAAAAGAACTCTTAGACCATATAAGATTATTTTTATTCAAACAAAATGATCTGTTTTAAATATATTCTTCTGAATTAAAATCTTTAATCCAATAATTCTTTTGGTTCAATAGACGAAAGAGCTACAGATTCAAAAGTTCAAATATTCAAAAAAATGAATCATTATGAAAATTTTTAAATTTTTTTAATATTTTTAAAATTTAATAAAATATCATTCAACACTTTTTCAATTGATTTTTTTAAATTAAAATAATAAGGAATAAAGGTTAAAACGTATTGTCACTTGATTTTAAAACGCCATAAGAACATGTCGTGCTAATGGTCAATTACATAACTAAGAAATTAGTGGAGATAAAAAAATAATGTTTTTTTTTAATTTAGATGATGTGAAATTTTCTTTAAATGATAGTCATTATTTAAATTATCTTGTAAATTTAAACCCACAAAAGACTAAATACGAATAAAATGAGACCAGATTTTGCCTATTGCTTCATTATCAACATGTATCCTTTTAGGTGCTTCATTATTATCTTTATATGAGTTATCATTAGATGCTTTTTATTCGGAAATACTTTGAGGCATTTTATTTCCTTGTATCATTTATATGATCGGACTAATTATTTGTTCCATGTAATTAATCCTTATTTGAGAAATAGATTTTTTGTAGAAAAACATGCTTTTTTGCTGTAAGCTTTTTTTGTCATTTAATGATTTTCAATTTTCTTACTTAACACTTTTGATGTAAGCTTTCCTTAATTAAACGTAAAATTACGTGGTCTATTACGTTCAGTTAGTTACTATTATTATATAATTAAGTTCACGTTCAGTTAGTTACCTTTTAAAGATCAAGCTTTTATTCGGCTGTTAAACTTGACTTTAAATCGATTAGGGATTAGATTGTCTCAGAGGACAAATAAATAATAAAGATAAATAAATTATAAGTCCTTGTTAATAATATAATCTCTCTTCGCAGACGATCTCTGTATCTGGTACTCAAGTAAATCAAAAAAAGAGATCCAAAAAGTTCTTCAAAAAGCAGTAGATAGGATAATTTCGTTCTGTTTAAAATGAGGTTTTAAAATCAACAAGTCAAAACCTGCTACACCATCTTCACTACCGCTGGCCAAAGAAAAAACTATATGTATAAATATGCGATTGACCTTGAAATCGAAACATCCTGAGGAAAATAAAAGGTTTCAAATGGAGTAACTCAATCAATATAAATAAAACCTTGTACAAATCTCTTATAAGATCCTTATTCGACTACTGCTTCATAATTCTAAATACCGGCACACAAAGAATAAAAAAAAATCTCCAAATTTTTCAAAACAAAATCCTAAAAATTATTAAATTCTTCCCTTTAAAACCAGCATCGACACCATTCACAAAACTCTAAAAATGGAAAAAGTAGAAGAAAGATCAAATTCACTAAATAATAAAGACAAAACTGAATTAAAATGAAATAAACACTATGATTTTAAACTTTAAATCTAAACACTTGTAGACTGTTTGGTAAGAAAGTATAAACACAGCTAAATTAAATGTATTTATGAAGAGTAGTTGAAGCCATACATGAAAATATTCCACAATGTTGACATTCTACAGATTTTTTTTCTGCAATTCAAATGCTTTTTGATACGTTAAAACCTTCTGATTCAAAGCAAAGTTTTCTATTTTACACTAGATACACTTTAATTTGCTATTTATTTTCTTTAATTTGCTAACATGATCACTGATTGTTGCATGATATCGGCGTCTATTCTTTTCATTATCCTTCGATCTTACACTCGATTCATCTTGAACAAAAAAAAATAGATACATTCTGGATAATTAAATTACCATTAACTAACTATATCAGTTTCATTTTTATTTTAAAAAAAAAAGTTTTATTAGTTTTGATTTTAGACTTGATTTTTTATTGGTAACTTGAAAATTTAAATAATTTAAGTGATCAAAAAAAAAATTATTATTTTTTAAATGTAATAAACCAATTCCAGTAGTAATAAATTACAACAATGTATGACATTGCACATTAATGTTATTTTTAATGCTGTTCTATTTTCAACGTTAGACAAGCTAACTTTCAATTTAATTAAGTAGGATTTAATAGTCATATATTGTACTAGACCGAAATTACGTCTAGTTCGTTTGGTTCAGAAAGTTTGAGATTTGTCGAATTTATTGCCAAGTTCGACTTATTTGAATCAATTTGAGCTTTATTTTGGTCAAAACTTGAATTTGGTAATTTTGCTGTTTTGTTTTTTGAAATTAAGTAAAATTTGATTTTTTTTTTTTATGAACAAAAAAAATAATTTTTAAATATATTTTTACTTTTTATTTTTATTTTAATGAATAAATGAAGTGTTAATCAATCTAGAAATAGATATGGGCACTTGCCTGTTGATTAACCTTGAAACTTGAACTTGAAAAACTGTAATAAAAAAATTAAGTAAATTTTTTTTAATTCTCTAAAATTTGAATTAAAATTTAATATCGCTCTGCTTTTTGAATTGATTTTCAGATTATAATTACAATAGCTTTTTAAACTGCTTACTTATTTAGATATTTATGAGTCGAGTCTTTGCACATTTTAATGCTTTATAACCAAATTGTTTCGGAACATGTAAAGCTTTAATAATTTTTTCCTATTTTTTTTTTCGCTAAATTTAATCTTTAAGAATATTTTCAATACAATCAATTCAAATGTTTTCTATAATCATAAAGGTAAGATTTTATTTTTGTTTTTATTTTTACACGTTGAATTTTATTAAGGATTCAAAATTTAAATTTTGTTTGTCCTATAAAGTGCTTCTGTGACTATTAATCAAGCCCTCCAGGTTTACTCTTACCTCTCTCTCTCTCTCTTCATTAAATATTTTTTTTCTCAATCAATATTCGAACGGTTCGCTTGCGTAATTAAAAATTAAAAAAAAAAAATTTATTCCAAATTATTTATTTAAAATTTAGGTTAAACAAACAAAAAAGCAAACAAAAACAACAAATTCTTTGAATTGATAAGCCCAAGGAGTCAGTAGTCACATCATGCAAAGACATGTGTTTTTCTAATGCTAAGAAAAAAATGCCTTTCAGTTTCAACTTTAAAAAGAGAATCTAAATCATCTGTAAAAACACCGGTACCATTAAACAAGCTTAACTTGATGTAACTTTAATGATCTTGCAACCAACTGGTTCCAAGCTCAACAAAAAAAAAATCGAAAAAATTTTTTTTTTTTTAATTTCAATCATCTAATCCCAAAAGGAATTGTTTGATAAAAAATATTTTTTTAATTATAACAAAAATAAAAATAAGAAATATTTTTAATTAATATTTATTCAGTGTATTAAATGTTTTTGTAAGAAATTAAATCCAGCAGAGATTTGACTATGAGATAATCAAATACCTGACTCTTAATTTGAAACATATTTACCCCCTACTCACCCCTCTCCTCTTTTCTTTTTCTCTCTCTCTCTTGTTTTTTTTATAATCCATTTTTAAAACAAAAAGACTTAAAAATGTGATGGAATAGAAGCCATTTAACAAAAAAATTCAGTGAAATACTTAAATAAAAATTGCAATTTTTCTCTCTCTTGAAAAATCAGTAATTAAATTTTCATTTTTTTTAAATCTTCCACTTAAACTTGACTGAAAAGCAATAAACTAAAAAATCACTTGACAAAATATACAAACTTGAAATATATTTTGTGTTTTTGTTTTAAGGTTTTTTTTTGTTTGCTGGCTTCCCTTGGAATAGAATTGTGTTTTAGGAATATTTGTATCTTTGTTAAATAATGTTTATTTAACCTTTTTTTTTTTTGAAAATTGTTGTTAGCTTTATTATTTGAGAGATAAAAAATTTCAAATTAAAGCCAAGAAACAAAGAACAAAAAATATTAATTAAAAGAGTATTACGTAAGTAATGAATAAAATGCAAGCGTTGCCTTCAATACAAATGTCCCTAAACTTTAAAATTTGATTTTAGACATATTTAATTACTTCAAGACATACATTGATTTATTTCAAGATGAATCTGATATACTTTAACAAAAAAAATTAAAATAATAAACTTTTATATTAATTAAAAAGAAGAAGAAGCTTTAAAAAAAAAATAGAAATTTTTAGATTAACTTGAAGATAATAATATTAATTTACTCTAAGCTTTACTTAAAAATAATGAATAGTCTGAATTTAATTAATTTTTGTTATTGTTGTTGTTTTGGGTCTGAAATTTTGAAAATTAAGTTTTCGGAATCCATTTCTGGCTTCTTAAAATGGTCCATGAAATTGAAATTTTTTTTGACAGCTAGGATTTTTGATAGTAAAGCGTCCTTACTTTCCACTTAAAATTGCGTTTTTTTTCAAACATTTGATTTGAGACCTCTGTGTGCTTTTTAATTTTCGGGGGACTTGGTCCCTTGTTTTACTAGAAACATGTCTAAAAACGATTTCTCGGGGACTATGTCCCGCTTTGGTTGTTTTGTTGTAACTTGAAAACTAAAAGTCGGAGACTTATAGTGTGCCGGAGTTCCATGTACAACTCGGCGAGATAGGCCCATGTTGCCCCGGGACTTTTTTGATTAGAGGTACCCTTCGTCCTAAACCAGTGAGCAACTAAAAAAAGACTGAAAATTTATATTATTCAAAAATGGGGTTACAGCATATCAATCGAAAGCTCTCGTTGTGAAAATTTCAATGGTAATATTTATTTGGTGTAAAAAAAAATGATCAAAAAATTAATTAATAAAACAATAATTTTTAAAATATTTTATTTATTTTTAATAAAAATAATGTTATCCTAGTAGATAATTTAAGTGGTATTTAAATTTGTTTAGGCTTATCTAGCTGCTCTTAACTAGACTATCTTTATCATTATCTTGATCAAATATGCATTTAATTCAATCAATATCTCTTTATTAGAAAGCATAGATTCTTTCAGAAACTAAAACTAAAAATTCTTAATAAAGTTGATAAATAAATGCCATTTAAAATTCTGATATTTATAAATATTTTTGTTGTTATTCATCCAATCTTATTTTTTTAACATTTCAATTAAAAATTAAAAAAAAAAAACGATTTTTTTTATAAATATTTTATTTTTTAAAAGTTTTTATTTTTTTGTTAATTTTTTGATAAAAAATATAAAAATAAGAAAACAAAAAAATTGATTAAAAATTAAAAACAACAAATTTTTTAAATAAAATGAAAAAAAAAAACTTTTTAATTATTAATTTTTAATAAAAAAAATTTACACATTTAAAAATAATTATATGGCTCTTTTAGAAGAAATAAAACGATGTTTGTCTGTCTCTGTGTGTCTCATTGTTATTTAGCAAAACTCGTCATAAAATCATAGGCATAGGGATTTTTTAATTGTCCAATTAAATTCGATGATGCTTGAAAATTACTCGAATCACCCACTACTTGTAAACTATTTGAATTATTATTATTACTATTTGTATTAGGATTAGTAGTAGTATAGGCATAATAAGGATATAATTTTTGATGTGTTGTTTCATTAATTGTATTGATCACTGGTGTATTTGTATTTGTGTTTGCTGATGTGTACCATTGATGACCATTGGCAGCGGCGGCTTGTTTATAATAATTTGAATTTAATTGAGTTGATAAAAGACTTGTGTATGTTGTTGTAGTTGGTTCATTATATTGTTGGAATGTAGAGGCTTGATTACTATTTGTTGTTGATGTGTTTACAATCGGACTTGTAGATGTTGGTGATTTTGGTGAGACTGATCCACCAGTGGACGAGACTCCGGATGATGTCGATACATTAACCTCACTAGGCGTGACTATATTCTCTACTGAAAAAGCCGAATAATTCTCGGATAATTTTTGTTTTTTAGCACTTGGTTGTCCTTGTATAGGACCTGCATTTTTATTTTTAATAGAAGCGGAATTTTTTTTCATAGTCTCTTTTTTAAATCGTCGTCTCCTCCTTAAATAACTACCATTGTCGAACATGTTAAAACTTTCCGGGTCTAGTGTCCAATAACTACCTTTACCAGGTCGTTTATCATCTCTTTGTACTTTACAAAAGCAATCGTTCAATGATAAATTATGTCTTATTGAATTTTGCCAGCCTTGTTTATTCTCTCTATAATAAGGAAATTTATCCATTATAAATTGATAAATACCATTGAGAGTTATTTTTTTATCAGGTACATTTTGAATAGCCATGGCAATTAGAGCTATGTATGAATATGGTGGTTTGACCATGTCTTTATTAGAACTAGAAGAAGACGATGTTGAATGTGGATTGGCTGATGGTGTTGTATTGACGGGACTAGGTGAATTAGTTGGGTTGACATTTAAAGGCGCAGTGTATCCAGTAGTTACTGAATTTGTCGATGAGGCACTTGATGTTGATGATGTCGAATAAGGCGATGTATTTTGTATATATTGATTTAAATAGTTTTGTTGTCCGCTGCTGTATGGCGACGGGCTTTGATTGCTCAAGTGATAACTTAAATGTGGTGATGTTGAATTATATTGTGGATATGTCGGATTTGGTTGTTGTTGTTGTTGTGCAGCTATGGCAGCAATGGCACGATAGTATGAACTCGATTCCGGATAGTTACTCGGATAATTAAGTAAATTCGATCCTTGGCTCATTTTTAAATCTTTAAATTAAAATTTAAAAAAAATTTAAAAAAATAATAAAAAAAAAAGGTGAAAAAAAAATTTTTTATTAAAATAATAAAAATATCTCGAATATATTTTTAGCTATTTTTTTTTCTTATTTTACTTAAAAAAATAAATATATATTCGAAAAATGAACACATACTAAACTTTAAAAAATAAAAAAAAAAAAAAGTTATAAAAACAATTTTTTTTTTTTGGAATTTTTTCTGAATAACAAAAAAAAATAGTGGAACCCATTATCATTTATATTTTTTGTTGCTTATTTTTATTTCTATTTTACGGTATGCAACAGAATATATAAAAAGAATAATATAAAAAAAAAAAAGAGTTTTTTTTTTTTGTTAGGATTTTGAACCAATGAAAAAATTCGTTTGTTTTAGACTAATGAAAAAAATCAAATTGTTCTAGGCGGTGTTTAATTGAATATTTTTCATTGGTTTAAAAAATAAATTAAAAAATAAAGAGAGAGATTTTTTTTTGTTGAGTTAATTAATTGACTTGATGATTACTACTATGATAGGTAAATAAAAATCAATTTAAGAAAAAAAAAAAACTCTCTCTTTTTTTTCGTTTTTATTTAAGAAAAACATTGAGCTTAAATACTGCCATTTATAGAAAAAGAAAAAGTAATGGACTTATGACTCGAAGGCATGATGAAAATTCTTTGCTAAATTTACATAATAATACTATGGTCTCGCTTGAGTTTATTTTCTTTTTCTAGATGGAAATAAAAACATATTGTCAATAGAATTGAATAATATTAAGAATTGTTTTTTCTTATTTATTAATTAAGTGAATGAAATCTTACGGAAAATAAAAATAAGTTTTATTTTTTTAGTTGTTGTCAGGTATCTTAAATTTATTCACCTTATTATTCTAAAGAATTATATTATAAATCCTTAGTAAATTAGAATTACTTCCTCGTGGACTAATATTCACTCAACCTGACCTATTTGACTTATTTTCTCTCTAAATTACTTATCTCAATCAAACCAAATTTGAATTTAAATAAAAAAAAAATAATGTGGGGGTCCGAATCCTTTTTTTTAAATTGACTTTTAACTACAATCTTAGACTTTGACATGACTTGGTACCCTTTTCTCAACTTTACACTTTAAATTTTATTTTATTGCGAGTGAGGTTTCAAGCGAGCGAGCACTAGTCGGCTTTTATGCGAGCGAAGTAATTTTTACACTTCAAATGTTGCTCGCTCCGCTCGCAACTAAACTACCATGTGCTCGCTCAGCTTTGCTTCGCTCGCATTTAATAATTAATGTGCTCGTTCGGCTAAAGCCTCACTCGCAATAAAATTGAGCTGAAAATTATTATCTTTGAATAGAAATAAAATATTGAAGAGAGATAACTATTTGAGCATAAATAAGTTACTTGGAAGAATTAAAACTACCAAAATAAATTTGAAAATTATTATCTTATTACTTTATGAAAAATGCGTTTAATTTAAACGTAAACTTCAAGTAAAACCACTTAACTTAAGCTTAAAAATCAAAAAAATATAATTTTTATTGAATTAAAATGATGATGATGATGATGATTTTGGAGTGAGAAGAAAAAAGTCAATGTTTTTATAAATCCCAAAAAAAAATAAAAAGTTAATTGATTTAGAAAAGAGCCGTAGTAAATTAAAAACGTAAATTTTTTTTTTTTTCTGATGATTTGTAACTTATACCGATAAGGTCTGGATGAAATTAATTTATTTGCTAATTTTGCTACGCTTTTTTTTCTTTTTCAAGATCAAAATCGACAAATTGAAAAAATTTGCCCATTCAAAAAAAAAGTAAGCAAAATGTAGAAAAAAAAGTAGCATTCAATAACTAATTGTTAATTAAATATTTTTTTAAATGATTTTTATATTAAGTGGTACATCATCATCGGATCTGATAAATTGATGTCGGCTAAATGTACACATAACAAAAGCTTAATTAATAATCCAAAAATAAGAAGAAGATTTAAATATGAACATCACCCGACTTTAATAACTTGCATTAATCCATGAAATAAAAAAAAAAGGAAAAATTTAAAAAGAGATTTAATAATTTTCTTACCTTATGACTAAGCTGATTAATATTGATCCATGGTCAACGATACCAACCATTTTTTCTAATTTTACTTTGAAAAAATTTAAAAAAATTTTTTTTTTGAAATTTTTATTTGAAGATTCATTTTTTTTTTTTTGCAATAAGCAGTTCTTTTTATACCAAGTTTCTGACTATGTTATTATTTTCTTTTTTGCATTTTTTGTTATTGTTGTTCTTGGATGCTCTAAAACACTTTAATTTCTTCAAAAAAAAAAATAAAAAATAAATTGGGTTTTAATAAGAAAAAAAACAAATTTTTTTTTTGTTGTAAAAAAAAAAATTTGTTTTTTAAAGTTTTATGGAATTAGTTAGATCCACAAGTTATTATTGTTATTCTTTGATTTGTTTTTTTTTCGTGGTTGCAAAAATAAAAAAAAATTCAAAAAATGGAATAATCAATTGAAATAACAGAATTTGAAATAATTCTCTCTATTTTTCTTTGATTGTCTGTTTAAATCATTTTATGGTCTTATGAGCGCTCATCATCATCATAATCATTCAGTCATAATACAAAAAAAAATTCATCAAATTTTGTTTATATAGCCACTTGCAATTTTAGTTCTTTTTTTTTGTTATGGAAACTTTATCCATTTGTTTGTTTTAAAAGTTTCAAATTATTAGAACTAGAAGAAGCAAAAAAAAAAAGAAAGAAAAATAATATCAAAAGATTATTTTTCTAGTCTTAGAAAAAAATTTTTTTTTATTTTTTTACAAAAATTTAATTAATGGAAAATTCACTATGTTTACTTTGGGGTGTCATGGTAAAAAGGAAAATTAACTAATCACGGACAATCAAATCATAACAAAAATTTTATTTTTCTTTTTTTTTAAAATTAAATTTAAACGAATCGATACAAATAAGAAAAAATAAACTCTTGAAAATTTATTGAATCAGTAAAAACTAAAATTAAATTGGTGTTAAAGTTATTATTTTTTCATTGAAATTAAAATTCTCAGTTAAATTGGTTTTGGTTTTGTTAGCAAAAAAATTAAGTGCTAAAGAATATTATCATTAAAATTTTCACAACGAGAGCTTTCGATTGATATGCTGTAACCCCATTTTTGAATAATATAAATTTTCGGTCTTTTTTTAGTTGCTCACTGGTTTAGGACGAAGGGTAACTCCAATCAAAAAAGTCACCGGGCAACATGGGCCTATCTCGCCGAGTTGTACATGGAACTCCGGCACACTATAAGTCTCCGACTTTTACTTTTCAAGTTACAACAAAACAACCAAAGCGGGACATAGTCCCCGAGAAATCGTTTTTAGACATGTTTTTAATTAAAGACAGCTGCCAGTCTCGTTAGTTTTGATTTATTTAGGGATACCTAAGTACTGAGAGAGGTCCTCACTTATTTAAATGATACCACCAGCATATCTCTTTGACGAAAAGGAAGAGCTTATTCGACAGGGACACGACAGTACTTTGGATTAGTCCCTTAAAAATTGTAGTACCTCTGCTGCTAACTAAGCAAAAGCACCTTCTGATGCAACACTCGAGGCGCAAAAGATTATGTAATCAACCCTTTGTAACCATGAAAATTTAAAAAAAAATATTGGTGACCCGGTCACCCTGGCGAGCATTAAAAAAACACATTTTTTCAGAAGCAATGTCCATTTTTAGACTGGATAAATTTAGTTGATGTGATAAATTTAGTCCGACTTATAATTGGCAAAGTAAAAATTTTGCTCATTTTTCAATTTTCATTTTTGCTCAAATAATTTAAATACGCAATTACTGAAATT
>NTPY01000540.1:75873-94226 GCA_002922825.1 Brachionus calyciflorus | reverse complement strand
TTTAAAGCTCTAAAAAATTTTACATAAAAATAGAAATTTGTTTAATTTTGAGTAAACTATTTTTGATGATTCATCAATCAGACAAACGCGTTTACTTTAATGTTGATTTTTAACTAAAATTTTACATTTAATGCTAACAATGTAGCTTTAACGGTCTATTCTAAGAATTTTACCACCAAAGCTAAATGTTCTTTCAACAGATGCTGTACTAGCTGGGCAAGTAAAAACTATCTTTGCCAAATTTGGAAAACTCGAACTTGTATTTTTCCAGAATTAATTTGTCTTAAAGTTTGGAGAATCCTTAAAAGTTTCTATAAAATTAAAAAAGCTATTTATTTCCGAAAGTAAGTTATAATTTTTCTAAACAAGACTTAGATTTGTTAAGAGATAAATATTAGTGTTGTGAGTCGACTAGGAAATCATCAAGTCAATCATCGACTCTAATCGACTATTTTTTTTTCGGAGTCGACTTTCAAAAAATTGAAGTCGACTTTTTTCCGATTATTAAAATTAAACAAAAATTTGCGAGTAACGCGGTGTCAACTTTTTTTTGTACTAACCTTATACGTTCTGAGGCTTACGCTTAGAATATACATTTAAACCGATATTTCAAGTATTTTTAATTCGTAATAAGCATCGGTCTTTAATTATTCGAAATAAATTAATCAAAAAATTCATTAAAGACAAAACTTTTTCAAATTTGAGAAATTTTAGCTTATATTTCATATATTTATTTCTGAAAATTAAATCCATTGTTTTGAACAATAAAAGCCCATTTTTAATCGGGAGCATCGTTTTTTTCCACTTTCATTGTTCTTCAATTAACAAAAAAGTGTGAAAAGCGGTAAAAGATTAAAAAAAAGATGGAAAAAAACGACTAATTATAGAAAATTTTATTAGCCAATAAATAAATAATTTATTTAAAATTATTAAATAATTTTATATATTTTATTAAAATAATAGGAAAAAAACAAGAAATAGTGCAAATTATGAAACTAGTAAACAAAATCTTTCAAAATAGATAAATATCCATATCTTTGGATAAAAAAGAAAAATTAAGTGCACCTTTTGATAAATATTCAGCATACTTACAAACAAAAACACCACAATCATAGTTATTATTTTGAGTTGGTATATTTTATGCAAAGTTGAAACTCCAATATTCTGGGAGCTTAAAAGAAGAATATTGCAAATACTTTGTTTCTAAATAAGCTTTGATATTATCTAGTAAACTTTTGTAAGACTTGAGAAAAGAATCGTAAATTGTTGAAGTGCATTTGTTTACTTTTTGGTGGTCTGAATGACCATTTTTACAGAGTAACAGACGCTTTACAGTCTTTACATCTCCAATAAATATTACAATTGTCTCGGACAACAGTGGTGTAATATACATAATTATCAATTAATAGCTCTGATTTATCATGAGTACTAGGCACAAGAGAAATTGTCAAATCAAGAGAGGTCATTTTCAAAATTTTAATTTCAATTTTTTTTAATTTAAAGTTATCAATTTTTATTTTATTTTAAGTTTATGTACTCAATTGTTGTCAATTAAATATTTGAAATCAAAGTATTTTTTATTGTGAATCTAAGAAGAGATTAACTCAGATTAAATAATTCTTTTTAAAGAAATTGCAATTATTTCAATTAAGATTAGCTCAAAAAATTAAGATTAATTAAAAAAATTGCAATACTTGCAAGTGTGGAAAAAAACGACTAATTAGTACCGTGTGGGAAAAGCGTTTGTCACATGACGTCAACTGACATCAGTGGTTATTTTAGATCCAAAAATTTTTTTAATTTTTCATGACGCTAGCTGACGTCATGTTTTTTTTATCATGTTTTAAATTTTGCTGACGTCAGATGCACCTGACGTAAATGACGTCAGCTAGCGTCATGAAAAATTAAAAAAATTTTTGGATCTAAAAAAACCACTGACGTCAGTTGAAATCGAAAAAAATAAATTTTAAAACCGTGGTGGAAATGCGTTTGTCACATGACGTCAATTGACATCAAATGACGTCAAGTGACGTCAGTAATAATGAAAATTGATGACGTCAGCTGACGTCACATGACGTCATGTGACAAACGCATTTCCACCACGGTATTAAAATTTATTTTTTTCACATTGAATAAATAATTATCTGACACCTTAAATCAGTAAAGTACCGCTGTATATTATTATTATTATTATGTATAGGAGGAGTTTTTAAAAAAAATGAAAAAAAGCGACGTTTAATCAACTTTTAGTTCAAAAAAAAGAAACAAAGATGCTATGTTGATTATTTGAACCGCATTTTTGATTAAAATTTAAAAAACTCAATGAGTAAGTTTCCAGTTCTAAGTTTCCACTTAGTCTATTAAAATCGACTTTTAAGATTAACTATTCGATTAGAATCGACTCTCAAGTTTTTTAAATCGACTTTCAGAAAAGTCGACTTTTTACGAGTCATTAATTGTGCGTGAAAAATGTGACCCTTTAAAACGCTTGCAACTAAGCAAAATTGTGTAAGGACTCCATTCATCATCTAGACAATGAGCATTTACTCCTTGGATAAAAATTAAAAATATTTATTTTTTAAATTTATCTCATTATTATAACCAAAATACTTAGAAATGATCTACATCTCCTATCAGTCCATAAATCAACCATTAATGAAACTTTCGAATTTTCTTTTAGGATAACAGAAATTTTATTTTTTGTCTCTTGAATCAAACTATTTGTAACACGTTTACTCGCTGTTTTATAAGGTAGACAATTGAACTGTGGATTTAGTTCATTGAACATATTTTTTATACTGGGTTTGTCGACAATGGTCAATGGTATTTGATTATTTGCGAAAGATGCAACTATTAGCCATATTTTATTGCTTTAATTTGTCTCTACCCCACTTACACTGCTGATTGTATTGACTTATTTGGGGTTGATTTTTACTTGACTCATTTGGTCTAGTTGATGATGATTTAAGTTGATCACTATGTTTAATTTGAATATTGCGTACAAAATTTGAAGTAACATTCACGGATCCCCTTACAGTCATACTACATTTCTTACAAACAGCAGATAACGGACTCGAGTGGATTTTTTAAATCGTCGAATTTGTAATCATAAAAATTTAGAATGTATGGGTTGGGTCTAAGCTGATTTTTTCTATTGACTTGTGAAGCGTTTTTAACTACTCCTGAGCCATTCATTTTTTCTTCTTATTTCAAAAAGAGTCTCTTTATTTAATAAAAATAAAATATCTTTTTTAACAATTTAATTCCCTGTTTATGTTACATATTTATTTTTTTTTCTTTGGACTATTTTTTTATTATTTTCTTTGCCAAATTGAGGTAAGCTGGTAACGACATGTTAGATTGAACTTAGAGGCTTTAAACTTTTACAAACATTCCTAACATCTAAAAAAAAGGAATTTTATATATTTCTGACAACAATTCGAATTGAGAATTATTGTGTGGTTGAATTGAAGGAAACTTTATGGAGTCGAAAAATGAGGCCAAAATGACAACTTTTGCCGACTTTAAAAATTTAATTTACCAAATTTAGATGGTATACTGGTGACCCGTACCATGCAGCGCGACGTAATATGACGTAACATTACGTCAAGTTACGATGAGAGACAAATTTTTTTTTTAGTGCAGAAAAACTGGTTCAAAAAAAAAATCACGTAACATTGCGTAACACAACGTAACATTATGTAACTAAGTTTAATCCTGTGTAAAATTGAGTAACTTAACGTCACACGGGCCACCAGTATATAAGTAAACCAAGTCTAAGAGAAATTGTCATTTTAATTTTAATAATCCAAAAAAATTTTATTTTCAATAAAATGTAAAACTTGTTTTAATTTTTTTTGTTACGAAAAAACAAAACTGATTATCTGAATTTTTAGAAAACTTGCAAAATATTTTGATAAATATCATGGCACGGTTAAATTATTGTTTTGACAATCAATTTAATTCATGCTTTTACCAAATTTCAAGTTGAGATTTCAAAATAATTAGCCTATTTAAGTATATTTAATGAGCGTGCATATTTGTAGCCCATCAAAATTAATCCTTGATTAAGTTTATACAATTAAAATAAATAAAAATAAATTTTGTAAATAGTCGATTAAAAATAATTTATTAAAATTAATTTTATTTTTAAGTTTATTAAAACGATTAAAATTGGGGTCTAGTGGGTAATGTGAACAATTGTTCACGAAAAAATGTGACCATAGATATCAAGTCTAGAATGTGAACATTTTGGTCACATAATTTCTGGTCACAAAATTGGTGACCAAACTCTGGTCACAAAAAAGAAAAATTGTTCACAAAATTTTAGATTAAAAAAAATAAAATTTAAATAATTGAAATTTTAATTTTTTCTAATGGTAACCAATTTTAAAAAGGATATAAAAATATATTGAAAGGGTCATGGAGGAATATTAAAACATAGAAAAAAAATTATATATAAAAAGAAAATTATTTTTAATTTGACTATAAATTACTTTAAAATTTTTAAAAAAGCCGGCAAAAAATTCAAATTCAATTTTTGGTAATTACATCTACCGTTAAATCTACCTGAATCAAAAATTTATTGTATTCGATATTTTCTTCTATATTTTTTTTGATTTATTTGTGAAAAAATGTGCTTTATTTGAATTTTATTTACTTCTTTAACTTGAATTCATAATTTTAATAAACTATTTTTCATGAACGTATAAAATTATTGTTCACAAAAAATAAAAAATGTTCACCAAAGTTTTTTTTATTTTTTAAGTAAAAATAAATGGTCACCAATTTTGTGACCAAAAATTATGTGCACATTTTGGTCACATCCTCGACTTGATACTCATGGTCACATTTTTTGGTGAACTTTTGTTCACACTATCCACTAGACACTAAAATTGATTTACAAAAATAATAATTTTAAATACTAATTCGACTTATAAGTTTCGGCCCTAGGCCTTTTTCAGGAATCTAAATATTACATATAAAAAATTTTTTCATAAGAAAATACACACTCTTTTTCCAGCTGTCCCAATTTCTAGCGTTATTTATTTAAATCTAGGTCAAAATAAAAAAAAGGTAATCAAGTATACTAAAAATTTAAGCGATTATTTGTAGTCTATATAAATTTATTAAAATTTTTCAAAATAACATTAAATAAAACAAAGGAAAAGCTTTCAACACTGGATTTTCTTGATTTAAGGCTCTTTATACTGGTTTCAATGAATTAGAAATATTTTAAATAAATTATGGTAAATTAACGATACTTTAATTAAAGTAGGAAATGTAAAAGAAATTACCAATACTTATCGCAACCTAACCATAAACTTACGTAAAGTAAAGTAAATAAAAATATTTCAAATTTTTTTCCGTTGTGATTTCAAAATAATTAGCCAATTTAAGCATTTTTAATGAGCGTGCATATTTGTAGCCCATCAAAATTAATCCTTGATTAAGTTTACATAAGGCTTAGAAAAAAATTTATTTTTTTTTTCTCTTGGTATAAAAACACTTCAATTTCATCATATTAAATCATCAAATCTAAAATAAGAAAAAAAAAAAACTAAAAAAGAATCTTAAAGCTTTAAAAAAATGTTGAAAACAAGTGTATGCTTAATGGTGATTTTATGCTTGGCCAAATTATCTATTCAACAAAATTGGAATGCACCAGTATTTCAACAAGCACCACCAGCATCAGGTCCATATCCCATTCAACAACCAACAATAACAAACACTGGCGAAACAATTATGGAAAATTTAATTGGTGGTTTAGCATTCAATTGTGCTGGTCTACCAACTGGTCATCATAGAGATACTAAATTATGTAACATTTTCCATGCTTGTGTCTATGGCCAACAAAGAAAAACCTATGTGTGTCCATTTGTCGGAGAGCATACTTATTTCGATGAGGTTACTCGTAGATGTGAATTTGTCAAAAGCAATCCAACTGCTTGTGCTAATTCAGCATTTTACTAAATAATATTAGTCTTCATTTTTTTTTCTTATCATTTTTATTTATTTATTTTAAAAATACTTTTCTTTTAAAGAAAAATAAAAAATAAGTTATATTAATTTTTATATTTTTTACTTAAAAACTATCCTTCTTAGACCCAAAACTCTTTTCCTTAATCTACACTCAAATAAAGTGTTTTTATTTTCGTACAATCCTTTAACTAAAATTTCAATTTCTCGTTTAATTAAGACTCAAACGACCGGCTTTATTTGTCCAAAAATTTGATTATATATAGCATTGGTTCTAAGAAAGATTTTAATTTTATTTAAAATTCAAATAGAGGACTTCAATACAATCGGTCTATGTAACGGGAAACGCAGAAGATAATAAATAAACAATCTTTTGACACAGAACCGTGGGTTGTTTAACCTATGTCGACGACATTTATTTGGATTGGCCGTCAATCTTTATAAGTGCCTCAATATAGAATATTTTATAAAAAAAAACAGACTAACCAAACGTCACAGAAATGGCGAGGTCACAAAATAAGGTCCTTTTTTCCGATTTATTAAAATTTATTTAGTTTTAATTTTCATGGTGATTATAGAAAAATAAAATTAGCGACATAGCAATATAATAATAAATTTTCATTCAAATTTAAAAATTTGTGTTATTCCTTTTAAATTTCTGACTTCCAAATTCTAAAATGGAAAGTTTTCAATACAAAAAAGTTTGCTTTTCTACCAAATTAACAGCGTACACGTACCGAACCGTACCCGTACTAAAAAAAAAATTTTATTTTTTAAAAATTTTTTTTTTTATTGGAAATGTGCCCAAGCTAAAAAGGAATCTAAATATAAAGGATAAACTTACAATTTACATTACAATATTTGTATTACTTTTCCCTTATTTCAAAAAGGTAAGTTTTCAACGAAAATTTTTAAAATAAAATTAAGGGTACTTTTTCCCCTAAAATTTTGACCGGGGAAAAGTACCCGTCACGTAAATTTCAAATAAAATCAAATCATGAAATTTTTATTGTGCATTTGCAAAAAACAAGATTTTTTCCATTTATAAACTTGAATGAACTCTTACAAAATTAATTTTGTTCAACAACATTTACCAATAACAGGAGATTTTTTAAGTAAAAAATATAAAAATTAATATAACTTATTTTTTATTTTTCTTTAAAAGAAAAGTATTTTTAAAATAAATAAATAAAAATGATAAGAAAAAAAAATGAAGACTAATATTATTTAGTAAAATGCTGAATTAGCACAAGCAGTTGGATTGCTTTTGACAAATTCACATCTACGAGTAACCTCATCGAAATAAGTATGCTCTCCAACAAATGGACACACATAGGTTTTTCTTTGTTGGCCATAGACACAAGCATGGAAAATGTTACACAATTTAGTATCTCTATGATGACCAGTTGGTAGACCAGCACAATTGAATGCTAAACCACCAATTAAATTTTCCATAATTGTTTCGCCAGTGTTTGTTATTGTTGGTTGTTGAATGGGATATGGACCTGATGCTGGTGGTGCTTGTTGAAATACTGGTGCATTCCAATTTTGTTGAATAGATAATTTGGCCAAGCATAAAATCACCATTAAGCATACACTTGTTTTCAACATTTTTTTAAAGCTTTAAGATTCTTTTTTAGTTTTTTTTTTTTCTTATTTTAGATTTGATGATTTAATATGATGAAATTGAAGTGTATTTATACCAAGTTAAAAAAAAAATAAATTTTTTTCTAAGCCTTATGTAAACTTAATCAAGGATTAATTTTGATGGGCTACATATATGCAATCTTTAAGTGAAATGGGTATTATAAAGATATAAGAAAGAATAAGAGGATAGCAATTTGAAACTTTAATATATTTTTTTAATCTTGAGTAATGAGATTTTTTTGTCAATTTAAGGCTTTATTTTAAACAAGTGAATGCCGCATCGTTGCTTACTATTCTGAACCGTTATGTAATGGTCTAAATTTGTATAGGTTAAAATTACAATTGTAAATTTAATGAATTTTTTAAATTTATTCGTTTTAAAAATTGAATCAAATGTGATTTTCATAATCAATCTTATTTAATTTTTTATCACATTTTAAAAAAAAGTTAACTATAAAATGAAAATCTACTTTAATTTTGACCATGAAATTGAATCTTTTCATCCAAATGCTAAACCTGATAATTTTGAAATTTTTTTAATTTTTCATTATCCTAATTCACTAAAATTTTTTTTCTGAAAAAAAACTAATTTAATTAAAAGAATTTTCTTTTATTTTTTTTTAATCGACTCCTTTTTTTTTGGAGTCGACTGTAATCGACTTTCAAAAAATTCGAGTCGACTATAGTCGATTAAAGTCGACTTTTTTCCGAATATTAAAATAAAAAAAAATTTGCGTGTAACGCGGTGTCAACTTTTTTTTATACTAACCTTATACGTTCTGAGGCTTACGCTTAGAATAAACGTTAAAAAAATTGCCAATATCTCAAATATTTTTAATTAGAAGTAAACTTCGGTCTAAAATAATTTGAAATAAATTAATCAAAAATTTCATTCCTTTTTTCAAATTTGAGAAATTTTAGCTTATATCTCATATCTTTATTTATGACAATTAAATCTATTGTTTTAAGCAAAAAAAGCGCTCTTTTGTTTAATCCTAATTCACTAAAATTTTTTTTCTGAAGATTTTTTTTTTTCTGATTTCTGAATTAAAAGAATTTTTTGTCTGAAGATTATGCTTAGAACAATGATCGTTTTGTTTGTAAACTTTTAGTTCATAAAAAAAAGAAAAAACATTATTTGAACCGCATTTTTGATTAAAATTTAAAAAAATCAATGAGGAAAACAATTTTCGTAAAAGTTTCGACTTAGTCGATTAAAATCGACTTTTAAGATTTACTATTCGACTAGAATCGACTCTCAAGATTTTAAAATCGACAGTCAGGAAAGTCGACTAGTCGGAAATAAACCTTTTTTTTTTGTTGCCAAAAGAATTTTCTCGAAAGGAAAATTATACGGAAAAATTGTTCCTTCAAGTTTTATATTTTTTAAATAACTCATTTAGATAGTCTAATAGAACACGGATTTTTTTGTTGTTTAAACCTACTTTCAAAATCTGAAAAGGAATGCTTAAACAAAAACCGAAAATTTTAACATAACCTTGCATTAAAGAAAATCGACTAAAGTCTGATTAAAGAAATTAAAAACATGAAAAGTACAAATTAAATATTGTATTAATTTTGACAAGCTCCTTTTAAAAGTTTTCGCTTTTGCTTTAGAAAGATTCAAAGATAAAAAAAAAGTATTCGCTATAAATTCATTTTTGAAATTTTAATTTAAAAAAGTTGATGGTCATATGAAAATAAAATTTAAATATTTTTTTTTCTCAATATTCACTTTCAATTGCAATTAAATTTCTTTTCAAAAAATTTCAAAAAACTTAGCATTTTTTTATTTGATAAATACACTATTAATTTAAGCTTAAATCATCACATCAATTAAACAAATAAAAAATTAATTTTTTGTTGTTGTTGCTAAATAGAAAAAAAAATAATGGAAGCTTCGTACTGCTACTTGGTCAACGAGGCAAAACAAGGCGAAACTATAAACGAAACAACTAATTTAGACTCAACTGAAAATGCCTCCTCCAACGACACACGAGACTCAACTGCATCAAGTTCCGAATCAATCGCTGAGAAAACCAATGAAAAAATCGATCCAGATAACACTTCACTCAATTCAACTACAAATATACACGACTTAAAAAAGAACTTGTGTAATGAAGAAGAATTTCGCTCGATTAATCACTCCGAACCAATTCACATTTTCCTTAAATTAAAACCTCTAAGTGAACAAGAAATGGCCAAACAAAATAATATTGTAAATTTACTTCAAATTAAAAAAAAAAAAATTTTTTGAAAAAAATTTTTTTTTTTTTAAGAAACATTTTAAAATTCATTCGGACACAGCTATTTCTTTATTACCTCCGAAAAATTCAGTTTATTCACAAAATAAACAAGCACTACAAAATCTATGCAATACCTTGTACACATTTTCTTATGTCTTCCAACCGGACATATCCCAACAGGATTTTTTCAAAGCCACAATTAATCCATGTCTCGAGAGATTCTTCAACGGCGATAATTTATTAATTTTTAGTTATGGTGTGACCAATTCAGGCAAGACATTTACAATGCAAGGAAATAATCAAAATCCCGGTTTGATACCGCGTACTCTAGACGTTCTTTTTGATACTTTAAAAAATAATTTAGAGACTAAACGAGCCGCCTATTCGTACAAACCGGAAAAATTCAACGAAATATCATCACTATCAGACGCTGAGCTAAATTCAGAGTTAAATTTCAAAGAGCAAATACTTAAAATGTCAAATTATAGAGAATTAGACCGTGTTGATTCATTCGGTTCATTAAAAGATCTAGAAGAACAAGCTGGGTCTTTATTATCGTCGAAAAAATTCGGTTCATTAGATTCAATATCAAGTTATTCGTCATCGAATAGTAATCTAGCATCACTAGGTAATGATATACACATACCTAAAAATAAAAAATATGCCCTATGGTTATGTTTTTATGAATTGTACAATGATAATGTTTATGATTTGTTGACTATACCAACTAAATCAAGAGCTACTTTAGCTGGTAATGAAAGACCTATGTTGAAAATAAGAGAGGATATGAATAGAGTTCCGTATGTGGAAGGCTTAAATCACATACCGGTATTTAATACCAAAGAGGCTATTAAGGTCTTGAAATATGGTGAGAAAAATTTACAAAAATCATCGAATTCGATTAATGTTACATCGTCAAGAAGTCATGCTATTTTTTGTTTAAAACTTGTGACTATTGAGAATAATACAATGAATTCGGGTTCAACTGTATGCATTAATCAGTAGGTTTTTTTTTTTTATGGAGCTCCAAGTCATTAATATTAGTATCTTTAAATTTTATTCCTCAATTCAAACTTTTATTAAAAATTTAGTTTTTCTGAAAGTTTAGTAATCCCAATTTTATTATGAATCAAATTGTTCAAAATAAAAACCAGATTTTTTAAAGAGTCAACTCTATAATTCAAAATATTTTCGGAATGTTTTTTTATCAGAATAGACATGAGTTATTTAGGCTCAAAAACACAGTCATATTTTAACTAACGTTTATGATTCGGTGCACCTTAAAATGTCAATTCTCATACAAGTATTTTTCGTTAAGAAAAATAACTTATTAAAGTTTATACGGACTTAAACAAATACTAATTACTTTAGTGGTTAAAGGTAAATTGAACTTTAAAAAAATTCATCAAGTAAAATAAACAATTTTTTGTAAAAATAACAATTTACTTTTTCAAAGAAAATAAGAAAAATACTTTAAAAAAAAGTAAATTATTATTTTAATTTTTACAATTAAATTAAGTTTCTTGATTTTGGATTTTTTTCAATTAGAAATTTTTGATATTCAATTTTACTCAAAAAAGCCCAGAGAGTGAAAGTTGTGTTATGCCATAAATCAAGTCTGAATATTCCCATTTTTTAAATTACAAGTCTAAAGCGGTTTATCATATTTTATTCTACCGATATTGTCACCTTTTTTCAAACATACATGCTTAAGCACTGTTTGCATTTTGTCCTCTAAATTAGAAAAAAAAAACATCGACTCAGTTTCTAAATTCAAAAGAAAAAAAGCAGCTTTAGTTTTCGAATTTAATTAAGGGACTAATACATGCTTGATTTTGTAAAATACTCCTTAAGAACAAAACTTCCATTATTTGGCTTTTTTTGCGTAAAATTGTACATCAAAAAAATTTAATTGAAAAAAAAGAATATTTACTTTTATAAGTAAATTATTGCTAAATTTGTTTAATTTACTTAAAAAAGAAAATTTGATAAAGTGGATTGTTTACTGTTGATTGGGTTTTTTAAGTCTATTTTTTCGGTGTTTAAGCACCGCTTTTAAAGTCTTAAACTTGAGAATTCAACTGTGAATAACGCTGCAGAGTTGGTAAAAAAAAAAGATTAATTCAAATAAACACTTGACTTGTATAAAATACCTTAACTTGAAAAAAAAATGTCTTGACCAAAGTCAGACTTTGATTTTATGAATAAAAATATCTAAGCAAAAACATAAGTGCAACTTGCTTACTCTAAAAATTAAAACTAACTTGTAGGATTGTAATTCTCCTTTCCTCGGCTTTTATTATTCTTTGACAGAAAAGGAAAAAGTTCTAAAAAAAAATATTAATTTTAATTATTTTTTGCTGAAAAGAAAATTTTTTAAAAAGAATTAAATACTAATTTTAAAATAAATATGTTTGTTTTTTCATTAGATTGAGTTTTTGTGACTTGGCTGGTATTGAGCGTTCATCAAAAACTCAAGCAGTTGGTTTAACTCAAAAAGAAGCATCAGCTATAAATACATCTCTAATGTCTTTATCTCGATGCATCGAGACAATGATGCAAAATCAAAAAAATTCGTAACAATTTTTTTATAAATTTTTTGTTAATTTTTCTTTTTTTAATTAATTAAAAAATTAAGTAAATCGAATCAATTACAAGTACCATATAGAGTAAACAAGCTAACACGTTTATTCCAAGCTTATTTTGAAGGACGCGGTATGGTCAAAATGATCGTCAATTTAAATCCATCTGTTAATTTCTTTGACGAAAATGTAAACGTCTTAAAATTTGCATCAATTGCCAATCAAATACAAATCGGTCTAAACGACGAAGACAAAATTCATTATAAAATAGAACCACAAGAAAAACCAGTTCAGAACAATCGATTAACAGTTGCTTGGGAAAGTGAACAAAATAAAACGAGTCACGTTTCGGATTCGGGAGAAGAGGAGGATGAAGAAGAAGAAGAGGAAACAGATGAATCCGAAGAAGATGAAACTGAAGAGGAAGAAGAAGAGACTGAAATAGAAGAAACATGTCAAGAATCAGGTGAAGAAGAAACAGAAGAATCGGAAGAAGATGAAGAAGAGTCGTCGGAAGAAGAAGAGACTTCAGAAGAAGAAGAAACAGAGATCGAAGAAACAGCTTCTAGGACAAAACTACAAAAGACATCAACAACAGTCAATGAAACAACAGTTGACGAAGAAACAGAAGAAGAAACTGAGGAGGAAGAAACCGAAGAGGAAGAAACAATGACTGAAGAAGAAACCGAAATCGAAGAAGAAACAGAAATGACTGTTGAAATTACTTCAAATACAACAACAAATACTACAAAAATGTGCGAATCAACTCGTATAAAAACAAAAACGCCAAAAAGTGTTAAAAAAACAGAAAAATCAACACTTCAAAAATCACTCCACTGCACTCAAATTGATCTTAGTACAACTCTTAACGAGACCTCACAACAAATTGTCAAAAATACACAAGACATGAGTAAATTACATAAAATGTCGTCAGATGATTTATGTGTTATAATCGAAAATTTAAAATCTCACATTTTAAAAACAAAACGTGAAGCAACACGTTTTGAAGCGGACCTTAGAAATCAATTAGTAACAAAATGGTCGAAAAAAGTCGAGGATACAGAGGCCTATTATCAAAAAGAAATGGAAAATTATAAAGAGCGTATCGATTCGGATTTGAAAGAGAGATTGAATTTTATTGAACAAGTAAATGAAAGAAAGAGTAGAGTTAGAATGGAAGAGTTGAGAAAGGAGTGTGAAGCAAAGAGCGAGGAGACAATTACACAATTAAAAAGTGAATTGGAAAAATTAAAAGAGGAATTGGTCAATTATAAATCGAATTGTTCGACTAGTAATGATAGATCAATAAAGCGTAAATTAAGTCAAAGTGCATATGATGAATCTCAAATGGAAAATGATGAGGTTAATATGATGGAGTTTGATGATGATCCATTGTGTAAAATTAACAAAATTAAATTAAATCAAAATCAATCAATGCAAATTCAAACTAGTTTTATGGCTTGTGGCATTAATACATCAATACAAACTGAAAGTGTCAAAAAAAGATCAATTGGTATTGATGTAAGTGAAATATTTACTATTTGGAAAAAAAATATTTACTGTTTAGGCTACCGTCTTTTTATTTTAAAATACTGACCATTCCTAATAATCTCAATTTACACTGATCTACACTGCCGTTCTTAAAAGTGGCAACTTTTTTTCTCAAAATAAATAAAAAAGAAAAAAATTACAAAGCCCAATGAAATCAAAAAAATAATACAATCGAGCGATTTATTGCACTTTGCAGCCACTCTTTTACATTCTCATCTTCTTCAATTTCAAAAGTAGCATATATATTAGTATTAAATAATATCTTTAAATTGCAAACTGACATCTTTGTTTCAGTAATTTAGGACTATTACTGATGCTACCTTTACACTAATAATTATAATATTCATAAATTAAACTAAATTAAATAATTAAATTAAAAATAAGCAAATATTTCAAATAATTTATTTTTCAAATAAATTTTATTCATACACCTTGTGAGTGCGACACAATTCAACTATCTTTTCTCTTAATTCTTTAGTTGGTGTTGATTCAGCCTTTTATCTTAAATTTGTTTTTGACATGGTTTTGTTGCTTTGATAGCTTGATACTGGCGCATCTGCATCAGTTGCATATTTTCATTATTCATATCACGTGTTAACTATCTTCTTCATTTCAAGAATCGTATTTGACACTTTTGGCCGATTTTCTAAATGACTTTCTCCTCGTTCCATCTTGTTGTTTCTTAATTTGTCCAATTTTGATTTTATTATTTTTTTCACTATTATTCTCATTTATTTTTTGCATGCATTGCCTCTCAAGCTGGTCTCCGCGCTCACGTTAACAGAGCCTGCCATGAGGATATATACAATATTATTTAGTTTTTCAATTATAAACTGATTAAAAAAATAAATTAAAAAACAAAAAACTGTTTTTTTATTAATTAAAATTGGAGTATTCCAAAATTCCTTTACCATATAAAAAAATACTAAAAAAAAATCTATGATCCTTCTCTAGAAAACTCTTGATAAACCGTTGGTAGAATTTATGAAAGCAATATTTTTTCATTTCACAGCAGAAATTCGCTCCGATTTTTTCTTTGATTAAATTGAAAACAAGATTTATTTGATTTATATCAATATTTTCTTCTTCCAATAAAAACTGACCATGATGAACTAAAAGTTTTAGATCTGTATTAACTAAATCCATCCTGATCGTTTCCATAATTTAAAATTTTTTTCTTTATAAATTTTTTAACTTTATTAAGTTTTTTCGAAAGTATTCAATGAATAAAATAAAAAGTCGCACATCAATCGCATGTCAAAATCTAATTAAATACTCTTATGTGAACTCATCGAGAATTTGAAACTGGTTTTTTTAAGAGATTTATCTGGAGAATAACCTGAAATTCTTAGTATACAGAACCCAAACATTTCTTCAAAATTTTGTAATAAGGAGATTTACAAGAGAATTCAAAGAGATATTTTGAATCATTTTAGAAAAAAATAACAAGTGAAAACAAAAAGAATAAAATAATTATAATTTAATCACGCAATTATACTTGTTAAAAATAACAATTTAAATTTAAACGAATGTAAACTCTTTTTTTCTATTAAACTTATTTTATTCAAATTGCGTTTTCTGAATTGCATTTTTACAAAGTAAAGTATTGCAAAAAAAAGTAACATCGCATTTTGAAAATTTAAAAAAATCTAATTGAAAAAAAAACTGCCAAATCAGTCAAGGGCGGTAAAATTTCATATAAAATTTGTAAGAAATAGATACAGTAGAAATTTTATTATACACAATATGGTTTTACACAAATTTGATTATAAAGAATTTTAGAAAATGGTCCTGACCAAAAAACTGTCTTAGCTTTTTAAACTTTAAAATCTTAAATCACTGCCAAATTTCCTCTTAATTGTTAAAAAAATAGGAAATTTGTTAAAAGAGATGATAGAATTCATGCAAAAACTAAACTAGAAGATTTTAATGTTATTTTTTCTAAAATTTGTTAATAAAGTTCTAGTTTTTTTTACCGTTTTCAGACACAGAAATTTGTCACTTTGTTGATTTGATTATACATAAAATTTGATTTTACACAAGTGAAAAAAATTTTTCATTCTGTATAATCAAAGTTTTACTGTATATTCATCTAGAGTGCTAGTGATGCTGAATCAATAGAGCAGTCAAATAAGGAAGTGGAATTTTAAATAAATTAGCGAATCTAGTTGATTCAAGGGTCCGGGTTCAGGTCCCTCCGTCCTTCTGACACAAAGAATTATTACTCAAATAAAAAAAAATATTCTTAATTTGAACTAAAAATAGCCGCGTTGTTCGATTTGCGAGAAAAATTAGGTATTTAAGTTAATTTCAAGTCATTAAGTTTTTCTCAAACCAAAAAATAAAAAGATATACTAAATTTAATTATCTAAAATTTTGATTTTCATATTTAAAATCATAGGCCAAGTTTCAATGGAGATCCGGCGTTGTCCTTAAATAAAACCGAAAATTTATAAAAAGTATTCGTTTTAAAAATATCTTAAAGGTTAATGTTAGAACGAATAAAATTAGAACGAAAAAATTAAAAATTTTTAATTAAAATCTCTTGACAAAATTTTTTCAGAATCCTAGAGATTCTCCTAATTTTCAAAAAAAATATTAGTCTCTTAGAGATATTCTTGTATTATCTAAAATAATTTCTTCTCAAACATACTCCTTGAATTCTCTTCCGAGAATTTGACATGGTATTATTTGCTCAATATCTGAAAAAGAATTTAATGCATTTTTGAGAATTTTAAAAAAAAATTTTTATCCCATTAATTATGGTGCGAAAAAATCTAACTTCAAAAATAAAATACGGAACATAATATTTCAAATTATTAGCTTTATTTTTTTTTTCTTTAAATAATTAAAGGCTGATCCAGATTATATGGACTACAAAAAAGACTTGAGCATGATGAATCATGAATTCGAGTCGTTAAATCAAGAGATGAATCAAAAAGAAAATGAAATAGATAATTTACGAAATGAGCTTAAAAATCAACTTGAACTTAATCGTCAATTAGATCATGAATCAAAACAAGTCCAATCCGAATTGAGATCACAATTAAAACAATCAGAACAAAATCTCAAATCAATACAATCACAACTGTGTGAAAAAGAAGAACAATTAAAAGTCTCAAGTGACCAAATAACCAAACTAAAAGATAAAATAACCAATATGGAATTGGAAGCAGCTGAAAATGTCAAAACACTCGAAGACTTCAATTCAAAATTTCTCAAACTCAAAACCGATTCGGAAAAAGAAAAACGCTCAATTAGAGACCAATGCGACGAATATCGCAAAGAATTAGAAATTAAAAAATTAGAATTGGAACGTGCTGAAGAATCAAGTGTTCAATTAAAATTAGAAATAGACGAACTTAAACAATTGACAACTGAACAAGAAACTAAAATTGACGAATTAAAAAATGATATTCAATTTAAAGAGAACAAAATTGATCGCATGTTATACGAGGCTGAACAACAAAAAGAAAAAGAAATTCTATTGGAACAATATCAGGCTAGAGTTGCTAAATTAGAAGCTGAAAATGTTGTACTTACTGTACCACCACCAGTTAAAAAGAGTCAAGATGAAGAAGAACCATCAGAGGAAAAAGTCAAAATGAAAAAATCCAAATCGGGTACTTCATTGAGAAAGATATCCAAGAGTAAATTGAGTATCCTATCGGAAAATGGCGATAATGGTGAAGTAGTTAAGAAAAAGGTTTCTATTTTAAAAAAGAAACATTCAGTCGACGAAGCTGGTGATGTTTTAAAAGAAAAGAAAAAATCAAAGAAATCAGTTGATGTTCAAGATGGCGATGAGAGTCATAAAGAGAAAAAAAAAGTCAAAAAATCTCTTGATGTCGAAAAGAAGACTAAAAAATCACTCGAGTCTGTAGAGGATAGTTTAATGGAAGTTGAAGAAGGTGATAAAGTTAAGACTAAGAAAAAAAGTACGCTCAATAGAATAACAGAAATGATTACTAAATCGCCAATATTGGAGCCTTTGAGAAATCGTCCGACTAGACATACTAATTTAAAAGCTTCAGCTTCAAATGTAAGTGAGTTATCGACTTGTTCGACTTCGTCAACTTTGAGCAAAAAAACAAAAACAAGTGGTAAAAGTTCGAATTTAATTGAGACTTTGAATAAAATTGATGGTGAAAATGTGGAAAATTTGAATCCAGATGTTGAAATGGAAGAGGAGAAGCCGAAAAAAGTTTTAAGAAAAAAAAGAGTTGTCTAAGGATAATTTTTAGCCAAAAATTCGAATTTAGATTATTTTTATAAATCAATCAAGTATTTTTTTAAAAAGAATTTAAATAGTCAAATTATTTTTTTTTTCTAATTTTATTTTATATTG
>NTPY01000540.1:64907-75814 GCA_002922825.1 Brachionus calyciflorus | reverse complement strand
TAAAAAATTTCTTTTGAAGTCTTTAAAATAGTTTCTAATGGTAAAATTTAGCTCGAAAAAATAATAAGTCTGATTATCGACAAGTGAATAAATGGATATAGGCTTGGGTATTTTACCTGAACCCGACAACCTACCCGTCAGACCTGAATCTTTCGAGTATATTACTGTTAAACCGAAGATAATTTGTTTTTATTCAATTAGAATTGTTAAATTAAATTTTTTGTTTTTGTTTTAAAGTTTTTTAAGCAAATATGCTCATATTATTAAAAAATTAGATTTTTCTTTAAGATAATTTTATTAAATTTGTACTTTCGTAAAGCTTTTTAGTAAATCCAAATTAGATTTTAAAAATGCTCTATTTTTTTGAAGCTCATCACTTATGTTACAGTGCTGCTACGATAAGGTGTTTTTAAGAAAAATTACGTGTATTCGGGTAATTTTACGTAAGTTTAGCACAGTAAAAAAATGTAAAACTACCAGAAATCAACAGATATTACCATATTTCCGTGCTGAGAGAGTAATAAGAAAACTTTGAGTAATAATGTGCGGTTTTAATAAAAAATTCATATAATAACAATGGGTTATTATACACAAAACTTGATTTAAGATGGCTATTTTATTTTAATAAATAAAAATTTATCAAATAATTATTCATTAAATTTAAGGAGAAGTGCGGGTTTTAAAGTCGAATCAAAAAATTTTAAAAAATATTAAAATTTTAATAGTATGGTTACAATGCTGCTATGATACGATGAATTGACCATATTTTACGTAAAAAAAGGTAATCTAAAAATCGTAATTTTTGTTAAAATATCGGTTTTTATGGTAAAATACCGATAATTTACGTAAAATTTGTTTAAAAAAAAAATTTCTAAATATTTTTTCGGATAAAAAAACGATAAAAACATATTGAAAATAATTTTTTTCCTAAAAAAACTCTTGAGCTTTCTGTAAAACTCGATCTCTTTTATCGAAAAAAATTATTCGTATTCCGGTCTAAAAATAATTATCAACGTATTTTTTTCTCCAATGCTTTTTTATCCGAAAAAATATGGCAAAGTTAAATGTTTGCTCATTTTTCAATTTTCATTTTGCTCAAAAAATTAAAATACGAAATTACTTGCACGCTGAATTTTTAAAGAGCCGACCCTTTTTATAAAAAGCTTTCAATGAACGTAAATGCTCGATTTTTACGACATGTCATAAAAGTAGGGTATTCGGTTTTAATGACAGGATGTTATAACATTAAAAAGATTATACAATGACATTTCACTATTTTTAATAATGACATGTCATAAAAATCGAGCATTTACGTTAATATTCTTTTAATTATCTGATAACTTTTTTTTTAATGCCTTTTAAATTTAGCACAATATATATTTGCCTTGCTTCTCTATCTAAAAAAATTTTAGACTTAAATTTCTCTTCATCTTGTGAAACAATTATGGTAAAATATTGTTTTAAAAAATATAATTTTCCTTAATTTTAAAACAGTAGACTCTTCCTTAAATAAAATTTTGCTCAGGTAATTTCTACACGGAACAGTTTTAATTTCAGGACATTTTCGATAAATACCACTAAGTCTTGAATTTATATTTGACTAAATTTATAAGAATTTTTGATAGGAATGACGATGAAAACACGATGAATTTTCAATTAAAATTTCATTCTTTAAAATGACTTAATATTACCAGGGATTCCAAATTTTTTTTGTTGTTGCTCTAAAAATATTCAATAAACATTAGTTTGTGTTTAGATTATTTATTTTATTGCTTAAAAATTTATTTCAGACTAATGTTGTCAATTAATTTAGTTTTTGTTTAAATTTCCTAGAAAAAGTTTTTTTTTTTTATTTAATGTCTAATGTTCTCAATTCAAATTTACATACAAATAAAAGAAAATTATTGTCTTTCAAGAGCTTTTTTTGCTTTTTTAACTCTACCCGCTTTCTTTTTCGGTTCAATGTGTCCCAATCCGATTCAAGATCAAGTGCCTGATTATTTATAGGAACATCGCTAAACTCTTCATCACTTACATCAACATGGCCATCATCATCAACATTTATTCCACCATCATCATTTCTTTTTAAACATTTATTCCAGTTTTTGTAGTATATTCATTTAACCTTTTTATCAATATAGCTTTAGTTCCTTGATAAGAAATATTGAATTCTTTGAATTTTGCTTTGAGGTCAGTGACCAAAAAAGTTGAATTAAACATTTTAGCAACAAAATAAAATTTTTGAAAAAAAATAAATAAATAAGACTAAAAAAAAAATTTTGAAGCACTAAAGTAATACATATATGAAAAAAAAACTGCTCATGTAAAACAATTTATTTTCTAAGCAATAAAAAAAAAATTTGGATTCACAGGTAATGTACAGCCCTTTAAAATACTTTTATTGAAAATCA
Source organism: Brachionus calyciflorus (assembly GCA_002922825.1). Classification (NCBI taxonomy): domain Eukaryota; kingdom Metazoa; phylum Rotifera; class Eurotatoria; order Ploima; family Brachionidae; genus Brachionus; species Brachionus calyciflorus. The sequence goes on along the minus strand of NTPY01000540.1, from coordinate 73,403 downwards.
TTTGTAAAGTTTATTTAAGACTATTATCCGTCGATGGTGGCACATGTATCCATGAACAAACTTTTCCAACCAATTTTCTATGAAACATTTTTCTAAATTGTAAGTTAAAAAAATAGTACAAGAAAAGACTACTCCAATATGAAAAAAATATTAAAAAACGACAAAAATCATAGAGGCATGTAATTTGCACAAATATATCCAATTGAAGATAATAAATAAGAATAGGTATGTGTCCGATAAGAAATTTAAGACCATTTAACAAGACCAATATTGTTATTTGTCGTTCTTTGCGCTCATTTTTACGATTTAAAGCTGTTAATTTCACTTTATTTTTAAGGCTTTTTCTCATTGAAAAAAATATTAGCAAATTTAGAACAATTAATATTAAAACTGATAAAAAATCTCGAATTATTGAGCTTAAAAATCGAAAATTTTTACCCAGTTGATTAGTTTTATAAAACTCAGAATAAATTATTTTGTACCCATTTGTATTGATTTGAGTAATTTCGTACTCAAAAATACGCGTTACATAAAATAATAAACAAAAAAGTATCGAGAAAAATGTTGTTAATTTAAAATAAATTTTTGAATTGATTATTCTCAATTTATTAAGAAAATAAAATGGTGATATTATTAAAAATCTATCCAAAGTTGAGAGTATGTCAAGTAAGGTTGAAAATAACAGGGCACTTAGAGAAACATAAAAATATAAATAAATATACCACAATTGCATTATGTAACTTTTTGAGCTGGGACATTCATTTGAACACCAAAAAAATACTGAAAATGAATTGATTAAAAATAGAATTGTTTCATCAATTGATCTCACAAATAAATAATGGTATAAAAAGCCTTGGCTTATTTTTCCCGATTTTATTATAGAATAAAAAGTAATTGAATTGAAAATACTTAATAAGAGACCAGTGTAATTTATGAATGGATATAAATAAATATTTAATATTTTTTGTGATCTTGTACAAAATAAGTCTATTCCGGATTCATTGAGGAATGTTAAATTTGACATTTGCGTGTCTTTTCTTAATTTTAGGTTTCTAGGTCGATACAAGTCAATTTTATTCGAATTTAAGTATTTTAAAATGTCTAAAGAAATTTGGGTTTGAAAACTGCAGGAAATTTGAAATAAAAAATCTACTCAAATACTCTGCCGTTGAAATTATTTTAATATAATACTTGTGTGTAACATTGGGAGAAATCTAAGAATTTTCAATTAAAAAAAGGATTCAAAAACGTGCTTATTTTCCTAGAGACAGATGACAATTTTTAATTAAAGAGAACAATACACCTTAAATATTATTAATTTTTTTTAGTTTTTTAAAAAAATTGTTGTCTTAACATGATGAAATTTTCAACATAGGAAAAATTGTTTACTTTGTTAAAATTTGTTTTAAATTCTAAAAAAGAAGGATGGCATAAATCGATTTACTTTTTTTATTTTAGCCTATTTCCGTTTTCAGAATCAAATTAATATCAAACAATTTCCTTTTTATTTGAATACATTTTTAAATGAATCTTTTTTATTTGTAGTTAATTTTAAACCATTTACGTTGTTTTAAACAATTGAATTTCAAATATTTTTTTTAAACGTCGTAAATATTTAAGCTTTTTGATATTGAAGAATTTCCTCAGTATGTTTCAAAAGTGGTAATGATTTAAGAAAAAAAAAATCGTTTCATAAGCTTTTAATTATGTGTTAATCAATATTTAAAGTAGTTCTAAAACGAGAAGCGAGTCTTTTCGGCATACATTTCTTGTTTTACGCTTATAAACGCTTATAAAGTATAAAAAGACTTTTTTCAAGACTCAACAGAATTATTAGTCTTTGGAATACAATCTTTTAATCACTCAAAATAATTAGAGTTTTTTGATTTAGTTAATTTTTTAGCTACAGTCAATCATCTTTAATTCGAATTTCGATATTCGATTTTCAAAAAACAAAAAATTTGAACTTTTCAAAGGAAAAAATATTTCGTAACCCGAATTTTCGTTAATCCGTAGATAACTTTGGTGAAATTTTGTTGTTCGGATTAAAGAGGGTTGACTGTATTGTGTTTTTTCAGTCATTTAGCTTTTTTAAACTTAGCGTTTTTGATTGGATAATTTAATTCTTTAGCTATTATGATGCTTGCTATTTTGATTTCAGCTATTGTAATACACTCCCGCTCAATTCAGGTATTACAGGTACCGACCATTTTTGTGTCAAAAATTGATCTTTTTTTCTCGATTGGATTTAGATCTAGAGATCCAGAGCATCAAAGAAGTACTTAAAAGTTTTGCTCTTTAAACCATTCTCTCGTCGAATGCGTATTCTGAGCCGAAGCGTCATTTTTTGAAAAACATAGTGATCGTCTGGATTAAAAAAATTTAACCATCATTTAACCGCTAAAATTAAAAAAAAATTGCCAAAAAATTATTGCATACTGTATAAACTCTTAATATAAGTATATTATTTTTTTTAAGGAAAGAGTTAAATGTTTTATTCAATTAAATAATTATTAAAATGGATTTTCTTTAAAATTTTTTTATATTTCCATCCGAGTCAAAAATCAAAAAGAGGCAACACGTTGTTTCTTTTAGAATAATAATATACCTTTACCTATCTAATTTAAATTTTTTTTTATTTAAAAATAAAAATTGTAACTTTATTTTTGGATTTTAATCTAATAATGACTTTTATGGAATCTGTACCATTTTCCATTTAATTTTGATTGACTGGGTGCTCGTATCCGCAGGGGCTTCCTGAGTCCCTGCATTTTTTCGTTCTAGCTTTACAAGACACATGTAATTTTATTAAATAATTTAAAATACATTGCATAGATAATTCTATTTACAATATGATAGATGAGTCAATAAACGAAATTTCATTTTTGAAATTTTTGAAATTTCGAATCCTGTATACTTCCCGTAATAATGAAAAATATTGAAATGCATTTTAAATTTTTTTCGACATTTTTTCAAGTCGACATGATTCCATTGTTCACAAAGTCGACATGACCCCAAAAAGCTGTATTTTCTAATTTCATTATAAACGCTTGTGGGCTTTATATATTTCCAAAAAAAAAACTAAAATATTTAATAAAATAATAAAAAATAGTATTTTTGAAGGTAAAGAGTAATCTAGTACTAGGGTAAATTAATACTATGAATTAAACACTAAATAAATTAGTACTTGATACATTTAGTACTAAAGATAAATTAATACCAAGGGGAAATTAATACTAGTGTATTTTAGTACTTAGATAAACTAATACCAAATTTGTAAAATAAGAAAAGAATAGTTTTTCTTATGTAGAATTTTTCAAATCAAACAAAAGATAAGAAAAAAATATAAAATAAAAACAATTAATTAACTATTAATTTAAGTTAATTCTTTTTGATGTAGCGCCAAATATTCTACATGCATACAAAATTTGTTTCGAAAAAAAGACGTGAGTAATTTCCTCTTTCAAAAAATAATTCATAAGCTTTTTAAAGATAAGCTTTTTTTGTTGATAAAAAGTGATAAATCAATAAAAATATATATCAAAAATATGGTAAAAATTAGTCTCAATAAATTAAATTTTGACCACGGTAACGCTCACCCCCTTTTTTCGAAGCAAGTGCTGTATTAGTTTCTTTTCATTATTTTTACATGGGCAAAACTTTTTCTGTGGCAGGAGTGGAGATCTGAACCCGGAATTTAATGAACTTGGTTCGTTAATGAAAATTCCAGACCCAACATCAATTTAATTTCAAATTCCCCATCCAACGACTCTAACCATTGGCCTTCTTTTCATTTAATTAATTTCTATTATTATTTAGTTTTCGTTAATTTTATCTTAATTTTTAATTTCGGTATTAATTTACATTTAGTACTTGTTTCTTATTTAAAATTTAGTACTAATTTACCCTTAGTACTAATTTTTAATTTAATAATTTAGTATTAGTTTCTTATTTAAGCGTTTGGTACTAATTTACCTCGTATTAAAATCATGGTATTAGTTTCATTTGGTATTAGTTTACACTCAATCAAAATACTTTACTTATGGCAAAGTGATCATAATCAAATTAGTTTGAAATTCGAACTTTAATTTGAATAGACAAAAACTAAAATAATGACTTGATTTTGAAAAATATCTCTTCGAAATCAAGTCTTAGTTTAAAATATATTCAATTCATGCAAATTCAGATATCTTTTGAACGGTAAGTAATAAAATTATTCTGTAAATTGCTACAAAGTGTACAATTTTGCTACATCCAAAAATATAGGTCTGCAAAAACTCTGTATGCAAAATTTGCAGCCCGTTCGAAAATGTTCTACATGCAATCTGCAACATTTTTGCAGACCTATATTTTTGGGTGTAGCAAAATTGTTACACTTTGTAGCAATTTACAGAATAATTTCATCACTTACCGTTCAAAAGATATTTGAATTTGCATGAATTGAAATGACGAATCGAAATTAAATGTACAGAGCCGAATAATTCAAAATGAATATATAATGAATTTTATAATCTCTAAAAATAAAAACACATAAACCCTATTCATATTACATCAATAGCTAATAGAATATACCATTTTTTCGAGGCAAATAGATTTTTTTCAGCTGCTTAGGAGCACATATTTGATTTTTTTCCTATTTCTATTTTTTTTATCATAACTAAAAGCAAAATTTGAAGATTTAACGTCAACATCACGTTAGAAAACAGACAAAACACACCGTTCAAACAGCGTTTAGCTTAAATGAAGTTTGTGATCTATTCGCTTGATTTGCAAAATTAAGACAATATTATTCCAATTTAAAACTATAAAGTACATGAATTTAACTGCCTATTAATAGAGCGAATCAAAAAAACTTCACTCCACCAAGCGTTTAAACCGTGTATTTTGTCTGTTTTTTTTTCTCAAGAGTAATGCGTTATTTAAATTTAAAAAAAAATAGTTTTCATAAAATTTTATTTAAGGAAAAAAAAATAATTTAAAGTCGTAAATAAGTATTTGAATTTGCTGAAAAGATAAATATAATAGGCTCTGTTAATTCTTTATAAAGCTTGCATAATTTGATATCTATTTCGAAAACAACATGTCTACAATTTAAGTCCCTAGAACACATTTCAAGGCACTTGAAATTATTTTTTTCTACGATTGTTGTTATTAAAAAAGAATCATGAACAAATGAAATATATTCTTTTGGTCTAATCAAAAAAAAACGTCCGATTATTCTTTTTTCAAAATAAGGCAAGTTCGCAGTAGTTATAGAATCAACAAATTTTGATGTACTTAGAGTTAGAGTTAATGTACTTATATCAGTGGTTGGGGTCAATGTACTTGTAGTTGTAGTTTGGGTTTCGTTACTTGTGGTTGTAGTTTCGCTACTTGTTGTAGTGGTTTGAGTCAATGTACTTGTGGTAGTGGTTTGGGTCAATGTACTTGTGGTTGTAGTTTGGGTACTTGTTGTAGTGGTTTGAGTTTCGGTACTTGTGGTAGTGGTTTGTGTCAATGTACTTGTGGTTGTAGTTTGGGTACTTGTAGCAGTGGTTTCAGTTTCGGTACTTGTGGTAGTGGTTTGGGTCAATGTACTTGTGGTAGTGGTTTGGGTCAATGTACTTGTGGTTGTAGTTTGAGTTTCGGTACTTGTGGTAGTGGTTTGTGTCAATGTACTTGTGGTTGTAGTTTGGGTACTTGTAGCAGTGGTTTCAGTTTCGGTACTTGTGGTAGTGGTTTGGGTCAATGTACTTGTGGTTGTAGTTTGGGTACTTGTTGTAGTGGTTTGAGTCAATGTACTTGTGGTTGTAGTTTGGGTACTTGTTGTAGTGGTTTGAGTCAATGTACTTGTAGTTGTAGTTACTATTGTAGAAATAGAAGTTGTATCAATTAAAGATTTTAATGTCTTAATTGATGCAGCATCATTAAAATTTTTTAATAAATGCCCTGTTGACATATCCCATATTTTTATACTTTTGTCACTCGAACCAGTCACCAATAAACTTGTTGATAGTTCCTCAATAGCTGTTACAGACCCAGCATGAGCACTCCATGTTCTTAAAACACTCCATGTAGACGTGTCATATATAATTAATAATCCAGTAGATGTTCCACAAGCTAAATATGTATTTGTCAAAAACTTCATTGCACTTACTGAGCTTCCGATATTTAATGTTTGAATAAGTTGATAAATAGAATTATAAATTGTGATAGAATTCACTTCGAGCAATAGCTAAATTATCATTATTCAAAACTTCAATATTTTTAACATTTACATTTATTTGTTGAATTGTCGATCCTGAATCAATATTCCTTATTTTCACCAATGAATCTCCTGCATCGCTGCTCACTAAACGTTTAGATATCGTAAATATTCCTAGACCGTTAATATCATCGTTATGAGATCCAATACTGAAAAAATAAATTATATAGCCATATTTTAAAAATAATTTTTGAATTAAAGATATTTACGATTTTCTCTGCGCATAGTTCTCCGTACTATAAACATATAATTCTCGTCTGTCAGCTACAACAAAATGAGTTTCATTTATTAAGCGCGCAAAATATATATCACCATCACTACTTGCAATATTAGATAACATGGAGTTATTCATATAATTGAATACTTTAAATGAATCCTTTCCTCCGGTGACTATAGTATTTTCCTTTATTTGTTCTATTGAATAAATACCAGTGGGATGAGATGTCGATATTGTTTTGACAAGTCCATTTTCATTCCAAATACTTATCAAATTGTTTGTTGAACCACTTGCAAATACTTTTTTTATTCGAAAAAAAAAAGTGATGCTAAAAATAAACAAGATATAATGATTATTATAAGGCTTACATAAAGCAATTATAAAATTGAATTTCTTTAGCCAAATCAAACATATCAATAAAAAGTGATAAAATCTCATTTTTGAAATTTTTTGTTTCTAAGACTTGGAGAAAAATTCTTAAATTTTTTAAGTTATACCTCACTAAGATAATGTTGGTTATAACATGTATTTATTTAATTTGGGTTTTGTTTTTTTCTCTAATATTTAAGTTTTGAATATTAAATTTTTTCAAAAAATAAAAAAAAAACAAATAGGTATATTAATTATTGATTTTTTTTTAAAGTTGAGTAGCAAATGTAAAATTGATATTATAAAGCAAAAGGTGGCCGAGATAATACAAAATAGAATTTCTTTAGGAATAGAAAAAAAAAGCTGTTTGTTTATCAATTTACCAGAAAAATTTTCCATTTATCGATTTTGAATTTAAATTTGATCAATTATTTAAAAGTTTTAGGTAAAAAATAAACGTCGGTTTTTTTTTTCTAAAAATGTATGGTATCGACATGTGAATTTTATAATAATCGTAGCATTTTTGAATCAGTGTATAGACCTTAAGCTTTAAACTCTAATTATAAATAATAAAAGAAAACAGAACAAAATTTTTAAACTTATTATTTCAAGATATCAAAATCGCTATTTACCTTAAATAAAATCAAATACGTTAGTCAACATGCCTATTTTTGACACTAAAAACATTCTTTAATCTCATGACCGGTCGATTTTCGGAAAGATCTTTAGTCGACTAACTTAGCTTAGCCATCTTATAAAATTCCTTCTTGGGTAGAAAATTTAATCAACAGAACTAAGTAAGAGTCAGTGATAAAATTAGCCGTTGGATGATTGAAGTGGAGCTGTTAGGTTCATTTCAAATTCACTCATTTCAATTCGTTCAATTTGATATAACTTTTTTATTTTTCTACTTTTCTTTTAGCTTAAAATTGTTACAATTGTAACAACTTTAGTACTCCTAAATTTTTTGCTCCATTTTTGTCCCGAGTGATGGATTTGAACACTGCTTACAAAAAATTTTTGATTCAAGCTAACTCAACATAAAATAATTTTTGAAAAAATTGAAAAAAAAAATTTTTTTTATGTTTTGTATTCCGTTAAAAAAAAGTCTAGTGAATCCTCTTGTTGTCAATATGAGTCTAGTACTGGGCACACTATGGATTATGATAATATTGAAATCATCGATAAAGCTGATACTGATATGAAGCTTCGTATCAAAGAATTGTTGGCGATTTGAAGTTAGGACTCAATTCACACATACCCAGTTACGAGCTTTTTGATGAATCGACGTTGAAAAACCGATGTAAAAAACATCGGTTCAACGATGCAATAAGTCCAATATCATCGAATTTCCGCGTCGAAATGCGATGAAATTTAATTTCTTATCCACGTTTTTTCATCATTTTTTTTATTTATTTTTTTTGTTTCAGCTTTAATCAATTAATAAGAATATTCGAACCTTTTTAAGTACAGTCTGACCTCGATTTTGTAAACCCTCGAACGTTATATCAATACATCATTGATATATCAATACATCAATTCAACATTTAAATAAAAATAATACATTTTTATCCAGTTTAATTTAAAAAGAAAGAATGTAGATTGTTCTACACTTAATGTAGAATCATTTGATAATAAAATTTAAATTTGTAAAACTTATCATTGA